>VMTU01000031.1:0-55547 GCA_016759055.1 Paramecium bursaria
CCCAACCCCAACCCCAACCCCAACCCCAACCCCAACCCCCAACCCCAACCCCAACCCCAACCCCTTATCTGTGAAATCAGGGTTGAAATGAGAAGTAATTATAATCTATCTATCTCAACAAAAATTAATGGTCTTTTAAAAGAATAAAAAGTAGGAAAGATTTTTTAACTTACTTATTGGCAATAAAATTTTAAATTAGGTTTGTTCGAAAACTTTTACTTTAACAATTCATGTTTATAAAATAATCTAATAATAATTTTCATGTTATATTTGATTTTAATTTCTGCTGTCTTTGCAGACTACCTCGAAGATCTTGTAGATCCTGCTAATTATAAGAAATTTAAGATTCCATACACTGGGAAAATGTAAGTTTCAATATAAATTTATTAGGTATTCTGGATACTTACCTGTAAATGATTTGGGGACCAAGTAATTGCATTACTTTTTCTATCCTGGAGTGAATTTAGCTTACGAGGCCTATGGAGCAGCACTACCCGTTGTATTATGGTTAAATGGTGGTCCAGGATGCTCTTCTCTTTATGGAGCATTAAATGAGAATGGCCCATTCATTTTCGAGCAAGGAACAGATAGACTTATAATGAACGAGTATGGTTGGAATAACTTTGTATCTTTATTCATTTATGATAGGCTCACATGATTTATCTTGAATCTCCTGCTGGAGTAGGATTTTCATTCGGTGATAACACAAGCAGTGACGCAGATTCGGCAAAAGACAATTTAAGGGCTGTTATTATGTGGTTTAAAAAATTTCCAGAATATAGATCAGTTGACTTCTACATAGCAGGTGAAAGCTATGCGGGAACATACATTCCTCTCCTTGCTAGTGAGATCTTAGATTACAATGGAGGATTAGTGGATCAAACCTAAAAGATCAATTTGAAAGGCCTCATGATTGGTAATGGTTGCACTGATCCATCTGAGTGCACAATAGAAGCCAAGAGATTCCCTATTCATAAATTCAACTTCATGATTAGACATAATTTGATTTCACCAAAGATCGCAGAAGAAATTAGAATAAAGCATGCTGATTGTATGTATAACTCATCCACAGAATGTTAAGACTTATATCAAAGAATTCTACTAGACTTACATGGAGATGGGTAATATTATTTAATTAATTATAGTTCATTTTATTTTAATATCTATAATGTATATGGAAAATGTTATTTGAATCCTATATCAGTTCACAATGAGACCATCTAGAGATATAGTTGGAAATTCGATCCAATTGAAGAGTTAGTTCCTGGAAAAGTTGCCGATTGTGATGATGCTTTAGGGACATATAAACTTTTGAGAGACCCAGAGTTCTTAAAAGTAAAATTTATCCTTTATATTTCTAGGCAATTCATATCGATACTATAGTGTCTTAAAAGTGGGAACAATGTTCCAATATTAAATACACAAAAGATCCAAGAGCAACATATTATTTATATCCTAAACTAATTAAGGCTGGCCTTAAAATATTAAAATTCAGTGGTGACATAGATGGATAAGTTCCAATAACTGGATCATTATATTGGATTAATAAGCTTCAAATAGAATACAGTATATTATATAAAACTTTAATAGATTTACCAACACTTGAGGCATGGAGACCATGGTTTATTTTGGGAAAGGATGGTACTTTTTAGAATGCTGGAAACGTATTGAAGATTGAAGGATTAACTTTTGCATCAATCAGAAATGCTGGGCATATGGTTCCTATGGATCAACCAGAAGCTGCAAGTGTCTTAGCAAGTTATTTTATATTTGGAGTTCCCTTACCCGATATTGAGTGATATATTATCTAACAAATTTCAATATTAGTTCTTCATAACAATTATATTTTATATAGAATTCAAATGCAATACAGAAGAAAGACTCCTTAATCATAAGTATCATTTTGTATGAAATTTCAGTTCTATAAGTGTAAAAATACTCCAAGTTAGTGACTGATGATTAATCTCAGGAAAAATTGAGGGAAATCCTTAAGTAGTTAAATAAAGAAATCGATGATAGAATTTAAAATAGAAAAGTGAAAAGTAAACATAATAGCTTATTTGATAGCATCTCCAAATCCAAGGCAGGACAACTAAGGTGAAATATTGTAGAGAGAAAAATAAAACAATCTTGATATAATTAAACGATTGAAATATGAATTGGATATGACAAATAAGAGAGTCGAACTACTAGATGGTTAAAACTACATCAATCAGTTAGAGTAATAGATAATAAAAACTTAAGAAAATATAAAACAGTTGAAACTTAATATTGCTAACAATAATAAAATAAATGAAAGATTAGGAAAACAAATAGTTGAAAATGAAGAGCAAGATGGAATTTAGTTGCTTTAAAACGAAATGTAAAATAACAAATAATTAAAAGTCGATAACTAGATAGAGAATACAATGAATATAAAATGAAGAATGAGTAATTGAAAACTAAATATGAGAAAATAAATGGAAAAATAGCATTAATGTCTGATTATAGACATCAATAAGTAACCAGAATTAAAGAAAAAGAATAACAAGGTATTTATTGCATAAAAATAATAGCTCACATACCAGTTAAATAATAATAGGAAGTAATAGATCACTATCACAAGTTGATTGAATAGATTTAAATAAATAAAAGAACCTTAAGGATAATAGAGGAGAAATATCAAGTTGATTACAAGATGAATTAATAGGAAATAAAGCTAAAAATAATTAAAAAAACAGAAATAGCTTATTAAATTGATAAGTTACAAGTCGAAATATCAAATATTAATTAGAGATCAACTTCATTTTCGCATTCAAAGAAAGAAGCATCTTTTTATGGAAATTATGAGACTCCAAAGAATACAAAATATAGGAAGTCTCGATATATTTCACACCATAACGAGATAAACATAAATGAATTTCTTGATGAATAATAAGAATTAATAAAATCTCATACTGTTCCTAAATAACTAGAGTAATCAAATAATAGTAGTGACATTCATTTTAATGAATAAGTATCAGAAGTAGAGATTATTTAGACAAAGTATAATACTATAGTTGAAGATTAAAATGAATTATCAAAGGACTAATCATTAAATCATTAATAACTTTAGAAGCCCAAAGAAAACGATGATGATTTATGATTTAACTCAATATTTTAATCATCTTTATTCTAAAGTTACTTATTCTATAATTAATATAATATTAAGTTAATATTTCAGCAAAGTCCTATTAGATAAAGACCGCACTCTTAGCAATACATATTCAGCTAATAATAATTAACTTATCTTTAAGGTGTGTAAATTAAAATAATAATTAATAACAATAAAAATAAAATATTACGTATTTTAGAGGACCTAATTACTATTAGATAGATAGATGATAGAGTTAAATCAAATACATACATTGAGAAAGATTTTAATGCTTGTTACAAACATGATATCCTAGTTATGTAATCAAATAATTATTTGTGATTGAAATATTAATTTTGAAACAAAATTCAATAATAATATCTAAATTATGAATCATTTACTACTAAGATGTCATCATAAAACTTAATAACTAACTATCTATGTTGATAAAAATACTATCAGGATAGAAAATTAAAAAATGATATTTGTCTACCCTCTAGATTTGACGACGTAATTGAAATGGTAACTGAAGGAAGGCGAAATGTGTGGATTTACTATTAAGAATACTTAGTTTACTGCTGATCCTGTGATTTTGGATGAATTCAAATCAAGAATAGCAGGAAAAATAACTTTTAGGTCACTGTACAATTTTTATTCGGTTATCTAACAGTCAGGATATGGAGCCTTCTCTGTATATTTATTTTATATATATCAATAGTCGGTTTACGATATAAAACCTATAGAAGGCATATCTGGGATAACTCTTCGTAATATGGTAGCAAAAAGAATTGACAAATCACACACAGATATTCATAAAATTCATGAAGAAATAAAGATTTTATTGCGTTCCTAATCGCCAAATGTTGTTTAATTGGTTGAAGTTTATGAAAATGAGCTATCAGTTTTCATTGTGATGGAGAAGCTTAATCACATTAACTTACGCAATCTGGTATTTGATCAGGCATCAAGATATTCAAAGGTAATTATAAAAATATTTTAAGGAAATAATATCGGCTATCTTTGATCTTCACAAATAAGGAATAATTCATAGAGACATAAAATACTATAACATAATGGTTGACCAAAATGATCATATAAAAATACTAGATTTTGGTCTAGCTTGTCATTAAAAACATTGCACAGAGAAATGTGGTACTTATGGATATATGGCTCCTGAAATATTATCATAAGTCCATTATGATCAAAAATGCGATATGTACAGTGTTGGCGTATTTCTTTATTAATTGTAACAAATCAATATATATTAGGTTTTACTATCTCTACAATAAATAAATGATAAATATTATTAACTTTGATGAGGAAACCATGTATAGAAACATTCCAATACCCATCAAATAATTTCTCGAAGGATTATTAACAGTTAACCCAAAAGAAAGACTGAGCTCAGAACAGGCTTTTTTCGAAATTTAATTCGTATTTGAAGGCTATGAGCCTCAAGTTCGTAAAATTGTGAAAATTTGATTATTAATTATTATCATATTCATTTGTGATGTTTCCATATAATATGCATATGCATTTGTAGTTCCCTAATGTAAAAAAAAATTAGCAAGTATCAACAATCAGGAATTAAAAAATATGAGATTTTATGACCACCTTAATTTAAAAAATCACAAGAACATATACATTTCATAATTTAAATTATAATATCTATTTATAAGCCTCTAAGCCAAGCTTACTTATAAATGTTGTAAGATAATAAGAGATGTTATTAAGAATAGTTATAGATGTATAAGAAAGTTAATTAAAAAAATCATCACTAAAATAATAAAGTGGGATTATAATTATTATTAGAATAAAATAACTATTAAAATTTTAATATCATTCTAATCTATCTTAATATTTTTATGATATAATTATTCACCTGTTTCTATAATTAAAAAGCCATTAAGACTGGTTTAAAAGACAATCACTTAGAAATACATTCTTACAATGATAAATTACTCTCATTCAACTTAAATTATTCAACCTAAATTAGTTGGATACAAGATTCTGGTCTATTCACAGGTTTTAAGATATAAGGTTTACAATTTGAATGCGACCATACTTCGATTTTAGAACTCAGGAAGGTATTACAGAGCAGACTCATATTTAAATCCATAAATAAAAGTTTTACTATTGTTAAGGCAATTAGAAGAGGAGCATTTTCAGTACGCAATTATCTTAATATTTTAGCAAGTTTATGAAATACGGCCCTTGGGGGCACTTGAGTAGATCTATAAGACTCCATTGGCTGTGAAGATAATAGATAAAGCTGTATCACCTGTAAATGTTATCCTAAATGAAATTTAAATACTTAGATAGATATAGGGAAAACATATTGTTAGACTATTTGAAGTATACGAAAGCAAATAATCATTTTATTTAGTTTAAGAAAAGCTGAAACCTTTGGATTTAATTGGGATCAAGGAAGACAAGCTTAAAAAAATAACAAAACAGATAATAAAAACGGTTGAATATCTCCACAATCGAGGTATAATGCATAGGGATGTTAAAGAATAAAACATCATGTAATCAGATTCAGGAGATATTATATTCATAGATTTTGGTGTTGCTAGCAAAGATTCAAACAGTAAAGAATTTTAAGGCACAAATGGTTATATCGCCCCAGAAATCTTGAGAAACTAATAGTATGACCATCGTTGCGATTGGTATAGTGTTGGTGTCACATTATATAGATTGTAAAATTTTATTTAGAGCATAGATTCTAATATACGTATTTAGATCAAAATTAAATAAATTGCAACATAGACCTCTAACAAATGAATTTCTTTCCTGCTCATGGCCAAACATTACTTAAAGGCCTTCTTGAGTAAGATCCTAAATTTAGATTTACAGCTAAACAAGCTTTAAGCAGTAAATTTTTAAAAATCACATAACCATGTGATGAAGAGGAATAACTTAAAAAAAATATAAGAATAATGTGATATGATATATGATTAAAATGATTGTTAATTTATAGAGGACTAGCGAATCAAAAAACAAGTCTCAGCTGAAATCTAATTTTTCTATAATTTAAATTTTTATATAAAAATTATTATAATGAATGAAAAGACGGTTGATAAATATCATTTCAATCTGAATGATCTTCTAGGAAGAGGGGCATATGGAAGTGTTTATAAAGCCTAAGATACTGAATAAAATGTCTGGGTAGCAATAAAAATGATGCCGAAATCCATGATCATGAATGACCAATATTTGATGGAGGCTTTGAAGAGAGAAATATCTGTTATGCAGAAGCTTAAAGGAAATAATGTTGTACGCTTATTAGATATGCTCGAATCAAGCAATAATTATTATATAGTTTAAGAGTATTGCAAAGATGGTGATTTGGAAAAATATTTGTAAAACTAAAAATATTTAACTGAGGTAGGAGCAGTAAGAATATTGGTTGATATATTATCTGGATTTACTGAATTACTATAATAAGGAATCATACATAGAGATTTGAAACCGGCAAATATTTTAATTCATAATGGCGTATTCAAATTAGGGGATTTTGGGTTTGCAAAATGCTTACAGAATTTTCAATCAGAACTGTTAGAATCAAAGGTTGGTACACCTCTCTATATAGCCCCACAAATATTGATGAATCAAAGATATACCTCCAAAAGTGACATATGGTCAATAGGATGCATATTTTATCAGTGTCTATTTAGGAGAACACCATGGATAGCGAATAGCATATTTGAGCTATTAGACAATATTCAAAAGAAACCCTTAATATTCCCATCCTATATTTCATAGGAAGCTAGGGATTTTTTACAAAAGTGTCTAACCATTGATGAGAATGAAAGGATAGACTGGGATTAACTCTATAGACATCCATTAATATAAGCGAAGTTTAAGGATTATATAGTATAGAATTTGGAACAAAAAGTGAAATTTTTAATTAGTGATTTAAGAATTTTTATTTCTACTAGTAAAATTGATTTATTTGAAAAGTTTAGAAAACTAAAAATATCAAATAATCAATATTTAACATTAAAAGAGTATAAAATTCATTCTATACAAGATTATAGACACTAATAACTGATATAAATCCGAAGATAGAGAAATCGGATGTAGAAAACCTATTTGCTTACCTTGATAAGAATAAAGAAAATAGAGTAGATTTCCTAGAATTTTAGAGATGCTTACAGCAGCATAGAGTTCGAATGAGCATGGATTTCAAACTCAAGGAATAAAAACAAGAAATTTTATAAATAGAAAGTCCATAAATTGGGGCTGAATAAAGGGCTAATGCATTGTTACAGTCATTTAGATAGAAGGTCTTGAATGATCAACTAAGCCTTGTTAAGTTATTTAAATAGTGTGATGTTGATAATAATAGTATAATTGATCTCGTTGAATTTGCTAAATTAATTAAGTACAAATATATTTAAAGATGAAGATCTTATTTTCCGAATACTGGCAATGATGAAATATCATTAATCTTTGACTTTTTTGACAAAAATCAGAATGGAGGGGTTGATTTCTAGGAATTTAGAAAAGGTTTTGAGGAAAATAAACTTATTAAATGATTATTACGTATTATTTTTGTTGATTGCACACCATTCTTTTTTATTTATGAAATGTTTTTATATTAATTAGACAATTAATAATGTTGGCTTAAGAGAGACAATAATCAACTTTCCCATAAGAGGAGATGTCCCATATCATTTATGGAACAAAGAAAAGGTTTGACACCTTCATAGAAAATTAGAAATTCTACGATTAATCTCCCATATTTAAGACTGACTTCGATACACAAAACAAATCAAGACAAGAATAAGTAATTGTTATATTAAAAAAGATTCTTAAATCAGTGGAGTAAGCAGTTGCTCAATCATAAAAATTTCGAATGTCTGATTTTGACCAATTTGATGCGACTGTGCTTTGTTCTCCAACAATTGAACCAACATCCGTCCACCAAGGAATGGTTATACCAGCATTCGAAATTTTAGCATCGGAAAAATAAAATAAAGAATGGATGCCTTTATTGAAAAACTTCCAAGCAGTGGGTTGTTATGCACAAACTGAATTAGGTCATGGTTCAGACGTTTAGAATCTATTAACCACAGCAACATACGATCAATCCACTTCAGAATTTATAATTAACACTCCTTGTTTAGAAGCAACCAAATGTATTATTATAAATATATTTTAGTTTGGCCAGGAGAATTAGGGCTATATTGTAAGTTTGCATTGGTTTATGCTTAACTGATTGGATCAAATGGGAAAAAGTAAGGAGTCCATCCTTTTTGGGTTAGAATCAGAGATTAAGTGACTCATAAACCACTTCCTAATGTAGAATGCGGAGATATTGGACCTAAACTAGGATATGTAACCAAAGATAATGGCTTTTTGAGATTTAATAATTATAGGGCAAGCAAGGACAGTTTATTAGCTAGATTTATTAAAATTGATAAAGAGGGATAAGTACAGTAGAGGGGAAATCCAAAAATTGGCTATGCCAGTATGATGATTGTTAGAAATACACTATAATCTGTTTACACTAGATATGCTGGAATAGCATTAACTATTTCAATCAGATACTCGCTCTATAGATCATAATTTAAGGATTCATCAGAGAAAGAAATAAAGGTCTTGGATTATTAAGCTTAATAGAATAAACTATTCCCTATACTTGCTGAATACTATGCATCTGTATTCGGGGGCTTAAAGGTAAATTAGATGGTACAGGACAATTTCAAACTAGTTAACTCTAAAAGCGACTTTTTATTGTTGGGTTTAACTCATGCAGTATTATCAGGAGCCAAGGCAAGTTATACATATTTTGTCTCTAATGCTGTAGAATGGTGCAGACTATCCTGTGGAGGACATGGTTTCGCCCATTATTCTGGTTTGCCTGCTATTTACTTCGATCTGACTCCTAATGTATTAATATTTATTAAAATAGATTACTCTTGAAGGAGAGAATACAATCTTAAATCTATAGTTGGCTAGATATTTATTAAAGATGCTCTAATATGTTCAAACAAAGCCAGACCATGTTCATTCATCATTTCAATTCCTAGGAAATGAATATGGATCATTAGACTTAACAACACTTCATGGATTGAGAGATGCAATAGCTCTTAACTGTAAAGAGTTAGTTATTGCTGCTTCTCTTAAATTGATGTCTCATCCAAATTTGAAAGAGTCTTGGGACAAAAAGGCTGGCATAGATTTAGTTAGAGCTGCTTAATCATTCATTCCTTATTTTAATTTTGCACAATTTGTGGATGTTATTGAAAATAAAAGTGTTCAAACAAAATAAGTATTGACAAATCTTGCCATGTTGTATGGTACATCATATCTTTAATCAAACATGTTCGGATTATTATTAAGTATTAATTTAATTTATCAATTTAGAAAACCTGATTACCAATGAACAAATACAATTAATGTAAGTCTAGAAAGAGAAACTATTGAATTTGATAAGACCAGATGCATTGGCTCTAGTTGAATGTTAGGGATTCTCGGATAACACACTAAAAAGTTTGATTGCTACTCATGATGGAGACATTTATTAAAATATCTACGATTATGCTTCAAAGGACAACTCATTGAATAAGAAGGATGTGGCTAATGGCATATTCCACATTAAAAAGATGAGAGAAATCAATCCAAAATTATGATATTCATTATTAATTAATAAAAACAATAATCATAGTAATATCATCCACACCTTCATTATGCTGACGCCATGATTCATACGATTTTTTATACACAGCCTAACAAGCTCCCTAAGGATCATTTTTTTAATAAAATGGCAAAATAATATCAACCACCTAAATGTTTAAATATTAAATATACCATTTGATTTGATAAAAATTCCCAAACACCATCTGAAGCAATTATAAAAAATAAGTCATTTTTTTGAAGAGCCATCGTCTTAATATCAGGAACTTATGACACTCCAACACTAGATGCTAACTAATCTCCTAAACAACGGCTCATCGCCAATCCAGGTATCTGCATCCCTCTAACGTAAACTCTATGAGGACCAATAGGCATATTGTTCATCGTATAATATGTGTCAACTAATCCTCCATTTTGTTCTATTCTCATTTTCTCAGATGGCAAGTTTGGTTTATGGTCATGTGACAATTCGATTGCGTTGTAATTTGTATCCCCTTTCCTACATAATACTGCCCTAGAGTCACCTAGCCATCCACAAAAGATTGTATCCTCTCTCACTATGACCATAGTGACTGTTGTGCCAGAGTATTAGGAACCAAAAGTTTTACTCATCTTTATTCTATTTTACAATTCTTAGTAAACCTCTTTAAAATCGAAAAGTTTTATGGATGTTGAAACCAACTCTATTTAATTTAAAAGCTTTTACATTAAAGTTCCTATTTAACAAATTAACTAACTAGATGGCCATCCATTCCATGACCATCCATCACACAATATGCAGCTTCGGATTATGACATTTAAATCGAAAATTCTTAATCCTAGTTGTTTTATTTTGGGTTAAGACCTTCATATCCAACAGCACTATATGATGCATGAGTAAATATTCTTTTCACAGGCGCTTATTGAGGTTTTGGTGGTAATTTGTTTTGTATTACAATCCGCTTATGTCTCTATGATTAAACTAATTCTTAATTAGATGATGATTTTTCTAATTGATGATTGAATTTTATCTCTGGAAGTCTAGGTTTAAACGTAGTTCTTGTAACAATTTCTGATTTGATTATTCTTGGTGAGGATTATTAAATCTAAGGTTCTTTGCCCTTGGATTCTGATCTCTCTCTCCTCTGTGTAAAATGGTAATTTAATTTAGGGCCTGACTGCTCTTTGGTTTCCGACGATGACCTCACTATCGGTTTCAGAATAACATGGTTATTATATTTTGAAAACATTATTATACTGATAACAATTAAATATGAATATATTTATTCAATTTTCTCCAATCACATCGTGATAGAACGATAAGCTAACTCATTTTCATTTAATTATTCCTATTCTTTTTCTACTTTGGCGTTAGTAAATATAGTATCCCACCCGAAATATAACACACTTACGATCCCTAACAAATTAACAACTATATCAAGTTTTTTTTACTAAATTATAAAATAACATACATAGAATGGTTAGAATATGTAGCTGAAGATTATGTAGGCGAGGTATCGAAGGAATTTACCAAATTTCAATTCCTATGTAATTGTCAATATTATATTCATTATGTAAAATTCATTCCTAAACTTATATAAATTCTTACTTTAGTCCAAATTGCTTTAATAACTTTGGGTATTTATTATAAGAAAACAGTTTATAAAATACAATGAAACCACTTATAGATAGTACAATATAGCCTTAGGCCAATATAGTATAAAAGTCATAAATAGAAATCATCGAATAAATTATTACACAAGCTGACAGAATAAGGATTATTTATTTGATTTTTCTTAATTTTATTGTTACAACTAATATTCTCATAAAGATTTTAGAATATCTTTTGATATTTATTATTTAAACAACATCCTACCGAGACATTTTTGTCAAAGCAAATAATGAATTCGCCGAATTCAAACCTCGTAGTAATGATAATAATAAACTGTAATAAAGAGCTTTTCTGTATTTTATGATAGAGAAAATTTCATCCTTCTCCATCAAAGCGTAATTAGTTTTTCTAAAATGTTCAATAATAACCCTCATAGAAACAATGAAGAAGGCGAATACTGAAAATCTCAAGCTCCAAAGCATATATGGATTTTTCTTCAACCCATATATTATAAGCATTACCATGATTCTTAGTGTTACTCTAATATTAATTTGTTGAATACTAAAATAAAAGTTATAAAATAATCTCTAATTGAAAAAGCACCTTCCTAAATATTTAATATATTAAAGTATAGAACTATTGAAGCATAAGGTACATAGTTATTTCAATCAGATTTGATAGAATAAATTATATCATGCTCGCTTCCTATTTTTCAATATTATCATAAAGTATTTTTAAACTCATATCCAATATGAAAATTCCAAAGAAAGACAGTTTCTAATCTTATGATTATTTAAATCATTTTACCTATGAATCCTATTAGTGATCCCAGAAAAAAAGAAATGACAAATTATGCAATTTAATATGGGTAACTCCAGTCTTTAGTTAAAGTTGGTCCCCATATCCTAGAAATGCAATATAAAAATGCTATCGATAGAAAAAGCT
This sequence comes from Paramecium bursaria, assembly GCA_016759055.1. Classification (NCBI taxonomy): domain Eukaryota; phylum Ciliophora; class Oligohymenophorea; order Peniculida; family Parameciidae; genus Paramecium; species Paramecium bursaria. The sequence continues at coordinate 12,294 of VMTU01000031.1, forward strand.
TAGATGTTAAAGCCCTTTATAAAAATTGTAAATACTTTTTTATCTCAGAAAAATTGAACCTAATTTTCATATTATAAATATAGTATATCATTTAATCTTGCTTAATGTACTCTAGAGCTCTGATTTAAGTAATTTTGCGAATTGTGGACACTCATTAACATGTTTTTTTACGACTCTCAATAAGAATTTGTTGTCAATTGATTTCATGCTAACTAACCGTTCGACTTATTCAATCAGCTTTCTTAGATAATAATTATAATTACTCGTTATAAGTGAGCGAATAGGACGATTAAGATGATTTAGCAAACTGTTTTTTCTATTTGATAGGTTACTCTTCCTTGTAATCGGATTTGTTTTCAATCAAAGTACCGAATTTGAAAATATTTTCTGCACATTTATTCTATATCTATTATTTGTGAATGTGTGTACTTATGAAAACTCTTAAAGAAGATCTTTAAACTTCTCTTTTTATTGTGGTGAACTTTATTAAATGACTCTCACTTTTTCTGTATTTCTATTTTGTTATACTTATGGTGTTTCAACTCTCTATCTATGTTTACCTTCCAAAACCTCTGAATACAAAGGCACTGAGTGATTAAACTATCTTATTTATAATTATTCGTTATATCTTTGAAGAATTTTCTTTTCCTCAGAACTAAGTAATTCCATATTATAAAACAATAATTTTTTTTATTTTAAAATTAATATGGACTGTGTTAAGTTTGGAACTGTAATGTCATTGTGTGGAGCGATATTGTTTGTATTTTTTCATTGCTATTAGTTCTCACTATATTTCATATTAAAATATTAGCCTTAATTTTACAGGTATGGAATCAAGGATTAATCGAAATCGGAAATATCAGTCCTGATATCTGGAGTAGTATGTTTTAATTGTCAAATATAGTTTTATTTGGTTCTGTTCTTTGTGCTTTTGTTTTGGGGTAGAAGGAGGGACAATAAGAGAGATTATAATAATTTGCCTGCTCACATTGAAGCTGATCCAGGAAGAGGGTTCTTTGATGAGAAATAGAATGTAAGTATTGAATAGAATAAATGATATAAAATAATCATGTAAGCTTTTTTGAAATGTGTTCATTCATTTTTTGTAATGTTTCACTTCTAATGTAAAACGAACTAACTTTTTTATCAAATTCTAATTAAAGTTGCTTTATATTGATACTGTTATCATTATAGTCAATATTTTGATAACCAGTAATGAAGTCGCCAAGATCCTTAAGTTATTTTCTCAGAAGTTAAGAAAATGATCTTCTAAAATTAGGGTCATTTAATTTATCCTACTCAAGCACTACTACATACTGATTAACAAGACTGTTGAATCTATTGTTAATATTCCCAAAAAAGAACTTGATTCTCCTTTCAGCATCGCTTATAAAGGAACTAACTCTCTCATAATCTTAAAGGATTAAATTTAGTTTACTCTTCAAAAACTATATCTCGTTATCTCTAATCGTTGTGATCATTTTTTGTATTTCATATATATTCTTAATCGATTTAACAACTATTTAGGCTTTTCTAACTATCTACAACTCACTATTCGATACAACATCTCCCAAATCACCTAGTAATTATTCTAATTATTAATTTTTTTATTCAAATTCAGAAATACTAAACAAGTTATAATTATATAAATATGCTGATTTATCTGTCATTACCTAGATTTTATTAACACTTTATTGATTGTTGTTTCCAATCATACTTGATAAGCAAACTAAACTTTCAAGTGTCTATCTAATTTATGTAGATAAATTGTTTAAAGTATGGTTTTACATAAATTACAGTCCTGAACACTCTTTTTAGTAGCTATTCTACAGTTAGAGCAACTAATCTAATAATTAAAGCAAATCTTTTTCCAAATTGCTTATTGATTAGTGATCAAGGTTAATTGTTCTAAATTTTTCAGGTTCACTTAAAAACTATTCATATAATTGTTATTCCTCCATCATTTATATGGGAAGAGCTATTCCACCTTTAGAATCATTAAAATAGTAAGGATTACTTTTAAATAACCAAAATGTATCTATCTTCTATATATCCCTTTGTATTTATGAAGACATCCCATCAAGATTGATCAATAAATGCTCAAATCTCTCTCTATCTTTGACGGGAAAGGAATTGTAAATGGATCTCACTGGAAATATGTGTCCATATTACTTTAGGAATAATCTTATTGGATGTCTGTATTTTAGTTTCTGCTACCCATTAGGTGCCTTGATCACTTGAAATAAGTTCTTGAAATCAATATTTGGTCTTTCTGTTTCAAGAATTTTCTAATAGGCCATACTAAAAGTTTAGATGAAATTTTCTCTATCTTCATTACTTCTGAATTGATTGAGTAAATTTTTCAGTGAGATATGTTGCTATTTTTTATCAACCAATTCTAAATGCTCCTTATCCCTTGTGATTTACCTATTTTATTATTTATCAAATGAATCCTCAAAATCTGGTATTTTAGTTGCTGATGCTACTTTTTTAATCTACTAATCAAGTTATTGTTCTAAGTTTTCTTTAATTACTGCAGGATGATTGAATATTATATCATGTTCCTCAACTTAAAATGTAGGTTAATTGGTTTGTCGTATAACTGATGAAAAATACTTTAAGTATTCCTTAAGGTCTGCATAAAAATATCTTGTAGTCTGCAAAATAGTTGTAATCCTCTTAATATATCGTTATTGTTTCTATATTTGTGCCTTCAAAATATCAACCCTTCTTTAATGAAAATCATTATTTCCAGAATCAATTGCTTCTAATTTTCCCTTTTTAGCATCCATAGTCTCAAATATGAGTTATCGATTAGATTTTACTGGCTATCTGTCAATGGTCATAGCTAATTTGAATTCATCAATCTCTTTAATATCATATTGCAAATCAACTAATTGCTAAGAGAGTTTTTTATTTTTTGATTCCAATATTTTGATTTGTTTATGTCTCGTATCTGTTGATGTGAACATATTTTTAGTGCTTCTCACACTCATGAACTCCTAACTAATATTGGTCTAAAATTTTTGCATTAAAAATATAATATAAACGAAAAAAAATGTGTAAATATCAAATGCCTAAATTAAATATTTTAAGTCGAATCTCTTGGTAATGTGCTTAAGTAATTTCATTAGCAGGTCTTCCATCTATTATCTAACATATAATTTTAGAGTCGAGAATTTAGTAATAAAAAACCAAATAATCCAATAATAGGACTGATGGCTCGCTGAATTCCATCAATCTTATATTATGGTTCAATTCACGAATGACATCCTTTAACAAAATTTCTTAAGTATCAGGAAATTTCATAAAGAAGTCTCTCATTTTTTGATATTAATCTTTAAATTAAACCCTATTCATGGCAGCAATCACTTGGTTTTGATTGAAATTATTTATCTTATAATGATTAACACCCTTCTCGTAGATATCTTTGATCTTTATAAATGTTAATATTATTACTTTTAACATATGCTCTATACAATCCCTTCCCATCATTGAGATAAGTCGCTCTTTTTTGTAGTTTTAGAACCCTTTGACGTGTTCGCAAATTTAACTAGTTCTAAATAAGAATTTACAATAGTTGAGTTTGTTCATGATGATCTCCTCACATAAGGACTCTCCTGTTTTAATGATAAAATTACCATAATGAAAACTACTATAAGAATGCTGTATGACAGTTGATATTTTTTCAACAACCTTAGTAGTAAGCTATATAGATTTTTAAGGTTTATGTCCATCCTTCCTGTCAGGACTAGTCAATGGTTTGTTAGTAGACCCACTTCTAATGGGATTTTAAGTTTAATTAACCTTCACAAGATTTAACTACGTGATAGACTTATTAAAAGAATTAGACGCTAGGGCACTTCTAGGCTTGGTCAAGGTTGTAGTATTCCTCCTATTAAATAAAGGATGAACTTCAAGATCTTGTAAACTTAACCTGGCGTTTTCGTCAAATGTCAATACTTTTCTTAAGAAATCTTTTGACTCTTCTGAGACTGGGACATTTCTGGGAAAGTGCAACTATGAAACTGACGCTTCGAATTCAGCTTCATTAGTAATTACCCAAGGACATTAGCCATAAATCATTTCATAATAGAGGACACCGATAGACCATATATCAGACTTTTCTGAATATTTGCTCTCCAAAAAACTTTCAGGACTCATGTAAATGGGTGTTCCTACCCTATAGTAGACTTTCTCTTTTGGTGCTCTCTGCATCTTACTAAATCCATAATCAGCTATTTTTGGAACACCATTTTTAATAAGTATATTTGATGGTTTTAAATCCCTATGAATGACTCCTTTTTTTATTTAATCTTTAAATCCATTTATGATATGTTTTAGTATTTTAATAGCATCAGGCTCATTAATTTAACCGAATTATTTTATCAGATTACCTAGATCTCCCTAATTGCAAAATTCGGTAATAATATATGTGTTGTTGTTCGTAACATAATGGTCCAATAATTTGATAACATTTATAGACTGTATTAACTTTAGGGCATTTATTTCTTATGTAATGAGTGCTTTCTCCACCTCATTTGTGATCGATTTCATGTCAATAACCTTAACTGCAACAGTCTCTCCAGAATTTTCATCCTTCCCCTTATAAACCTTAGATGAGTATCCCTTGCCGATTGGCTCAGTCATTACATAAGTGTAATGTTCTATCTTTTTTTTTGGTATAAGAGATTACATAAAAAAATAAAAATAAATAAATCAATCAAATTTTACTTTTTTTACAACATTATCAGCGAAAACTATTTCTTTCTTGACAAATTTATCCTCCTCATCATCGTCCTCCTATTTCTTCTTCCTTCTCTATTAAATTTCCAATAAATATTTTGGAATCTCAACAAATGCCTCTTGAACTTGTGGTTCATAATTGTCATCATCCTATTCAAAGTATTTCTCCTCTTCTATATTCTACCTTATCGATGGTGATTCTGGTGGTTGTATCTACTATTCAATATCTTGAACATAAATAAATTCATCTAAAATAGGCTTTAGATGCCCTGGACAGTTAGCTTTTAGTTTTTAAGCCTAAATTATATATTGATTGATACCAAATATTGCCCTACAGTAGAGTTCTATTTGATTGCTTTGATTAGATCTCTAATCTAACCCTCTAGCATTCCTTCATTGTTCTTAAATTACAAGTCCAGTAGATTATCACTATATGATTTTAGAAATCTATGGACATATAATTAGTTTTATGAAATCAAAACTTTAAAATGCTTTATTGCTGCCATTATCATCAACTTGTTTTCATAATTATTGGGTTTCAATTTCATCAAGTCCAATATTGGCCCTGATAATGATAGCAATTCAACTGGTATTTCCTTTTGATTTAAACTTAAATTCTAGAGAATTAATTAGAGTGTCTATGCCGAATTACTTGATAGCTTTGACTTCAAGCATTTTTTCAGCCATTCCATCATTTAGTTGGTTATAATTTGTAAAGCCAAATCCTTTGGATGTTGCTATGTGTTGGGTGGTGGAAATATGTAATACAGCAAATCACAAATAACGATATGGGTTGTAATGTTGTCACTATTAATAAGTTCTCTTAAATTGTCCCAGAACATCTCTGAGTCTTTGTTTTCTGTCAAAAAGAGGAAAAAATTTTAAGTATCTCCTGTAATTAGCATATTTTGAAATAACAAAATTGTATAGCAAATAAACTACTAGTCTTTCTATTTTGTTTGTAAGGTAAGTTTAATAACTTGCTACAATACGTTCAAAAGATATGAATTGGCAACACAATCAAAGAATTTCTTGCTAATTTGATTGAATTGTAAAAACTATCTAAAAGTTATATAGAATTCATTCAGGAATCTGCAGCTTAAGATTATGTCATTGCTTAAATTTTTCAAAAACCCTTCGAATTGATATTAATGTCTATTCAATATGTTCTCTAAAATATATTAATTGTTTTAGGCTAAGATTTAATTGAACTGGTTATATGTTGGATCTTCCATGTAAAGATAGTATGCCATTACAGATTCCTTTAAATATGTTAGTCGATAGTTGAAATGTATTTTTTCTAGTATATCTTGACCAACTTCGAAAACTGGAAAAAATTTTAAGTTTTTTTGCAGAAACTCGCGATAGCTATTTCTGATATTCATTTGATTTTCATTATGATCTATAATTAGAAATAAATTGTATACATTCCATGATACCAAATGTAATCATATAGTAACGATCAGATAGTAATGCCTTCATTACTTCCTCAGATTTCAAGTAAATTAACCCTTTCATTATATAGTATAACTACTCTAATAATGATTTCTATTTATGTTCCTCTGCTTCTTGGAATACTTTTGAAATACTATCCAAATAAACATTCTAAAAATATTGTTTTATTTATACATTTGATGTGACATTTCTAATAACTTAATCAGGGTAGTCCACGATCTATCCTTAAACAGCATCTAAATTCGAAATGGAAGGGACTATATCTACATGTATGTCGAACATGAAATGTTTAACCTTCTTACCTTATGCCTCCAATATTTACGAATGTATTTCGCGACAATATTCACTCTCCAAAAATGAAATTGCTATTTCTTCATGTATCTCCTCCTCTATCCAAGCGATTATGCAATCTTACTACAGGTCATAGTGCCTATCCTTATTGATGGGTAAGTTCATCGACCAATATTCATTCTATTCATTCAAATGGGGATGAAGTACCAATTTCTTATTATTATGTTCTGATAATTCAATACATCTCAAATAATGTACTCCTTATTCAGATACAACTTAAAAGTGCCCTGTTGAATAGTCAATCCAAACATTGTCAGTTTGTAAAAATATTTTAATTTTGGATGATTGTGGAAATTAATTCATCCCTTTTTTTTTATTTTAATTTTAATTTATTTTGTTGCCCTCTTTTTTAATTTAAAAATAAACGAAAGAAAATAATATATAATATACGAAAATGGGCATATAAATTAAAAAATAATTAACTGCTTAATTTGAATTTTAAATTTATTATGCACAGTCACAGTGGTAATAGTGGAAAAACCAATGAGCCATGGTCTGCCAATACAGGATGTAGCTAACAAAGCGAAGACGTCGAAATCAGTTGCTTCCTCTTGAGCAAACCAACAACCCTCTCTTTGAGCATGGCATCAACCTGCCAACTCAAATTAGATCATTATCTCAACTCATAGATCGTCCCAGACATACTCAGCTTCCTAGATGAATTCGAAGAATTAGATTGGGTCAGACCCTAACAATTAATTCATTTAGTTGAAATGATCGCAAAATAACATAGGGATAGTTTAAAGCAAAGAATTCTTGGACTCGTGGGCATTATCACTAGCAAAAGGTATGTCTTAAGCAGACAAATAATCAAACTCATATTCTCGTGTTGTGGCAGAATTGGATAACATGATGGAGTCTTTGTACTCTCACAAATAGACACCTAACTCGAAGAATCAATAAATTTGTTTGAAACCACGTCCAGTCTATAAATGTATCACTAATCACAGTTTCTCCCCCTAATCCTGTACAGCCATTCTCACTAACTCCTACATTGGGGACTCATAAATGAATGTTGGGAACTTTTACGAACTAAATTGAAAGTCATAGTTTCACAAGAACTTAGAGATGAATGGGAAAAAACAGCATAAAAGATATGTGATCTCCTTCTCAGACACATGATCGAAGGAAATCAATGCGAACTTTTGGAATAAGTTTTGAATGAAGGTGTCTCTTAATTGCATCCAACGGACATTTTTTTTAATAAACTTATAGACTACGCATTCAAAAATAAGAATGTTCGATTTGCTGAACTAATATTCAACTATATGAGAGACAAGGCATAGATATAACCTACCATAGTCACTATTAACACTCTGATAGACTAGTACTTCAAGAATAACATGAAGGATAAAGCTTGGAAAGTTTTTGAAACTTTAAAATTAAGTCAAATTAAACCAGATAACTTCACCTACACTACACTAATAAATGGACTGAAGAACAATAGAGATGGTCTTGATCTAAGATTAGCATTCTAACTGTTTGAGGAATACAAATAATTTAATAATCCAGATTAAATTATTTATAACTGCCTATTAGATGCCTGTATTAATGCAGGAGATTTGGCAAAAGCCTTCTTATTACTTTAAGAGATGAAGAACACCAAATCCATATAGTTAGATGAGATAACTTACAACACACTCATCAAAGGTTGTGGTAGAAAGAAGAAATTGAATGAAGCTATCTAGTTATTTGAGGAAATGAAATCCTTAGGAATCAAGCCAAATAGAATAAGTTTCAATTCACTCTTAGATTCATGTGTGAAGTGCAACAGAATGAATATTGCATGGAGGTATTTTGAGGAAATGAGAAAATAATATGGAATATTCCCAGATAATTTTACATACAGCATATTAGTTAACGGAATCAAAACTAATCATTCAAATAGGGATGAATTGTTAAGAGCTATTACATTATTAGAGTAGATTTAGGAAACTGGTTAATTCAAACCAGACGAAATTCTATATAATTCATTAATAGATGCCTGTGTCAAATTCAATGAAATCTAAAAAGCATTATAACTATTCAGAGAAATGAAATAGAAATAGATCGAGCCATCTTCAGTTACATATGGTATTTTAATCAAAGCCTATGGTAAAATGAATGATTTGAATGGAGCATTCTCCACATATTAAGAGATGAAAAATAAGAATGTCCAAATCAATGATGTTACATATGGATGTTTAGTTGATGCATGTGTCAGGAATGATAGATTGGATAGAGGTCTATGGATAATAGAGGAAATGAAAAGAGATAAGATTTAAGTTAACACTGTTTTATACACTACCATAATAAAAGGATTTTGCAAATTAAACTAAACTGATGAAGCCATGAAATACTTTACGATGATGAAATAGGATTCTAAGACTTATCCTAATCTGATCACATACAATTCACTTTTGGATGGATTAGTTAAAAACAATCAAATGAACGAAGCTGATAGATTGTTCCATGAATTGCTTAAAACCCAAATCAGACCTGATTTAATTACATTTAGTACCCTACTAAAGGGATATTGTAAGAAGGGTAATATGAAGAAGGTCAATGAAGCAGTTTCTGAAATGATAAGAAGTTAAACAATGCCAGACGAATCACTATTACAATTGATCATAGATTGCTGTTTACATCAACAACATTATGATGTGGGTGTTCAAATTTATGACTAGTTCTGCCATCATATCCCACAATCAACATAATTATTGACTCAAGCCTTAAGATTACACGCATTGGATAACGAGTTAAGACAAGCATTACCATTGTTAGACAGATTACTAAGTCTAATGTAGGATAGAAATTTATAAACCTAATAGATTGAGTAATGCATTAATTAATGCTTAAATTCAAAGTTGGATGAATAGAGTCTTAGTGTGTTGAGTAGAATAGTTTGTGTTGCACTAGATATGGATATGAACATACATCCCTTAGAAGCCTTGATCATACCAGAAAACTAAGAATTACTTGAATTATTAAATAGATCAAACAGATGGCCATGCAACTAGTTATCAAAAATCCTACCTGAATTGGATTATGAGACACAGTAGATTTGCAAGGCATACATTAAGAAGAATAACAAGAATGACATGAAGGAGCCACTTAATGAGTAGTTTGGCAAAGTTTTTATGAATTGTACCAACAATGAGAACAAGGAGAATATGAAAAAACCCAGAAACGAGGTGTATAAGTAGAAATAAAGGAAAGCTAATTGATATAATTAAAATTGTTATATAATATAAATAATAATCTTTAAGAATAAAAAATACTCAAAAATATTAATGAATAATGGGTATGATGACATTGAAAGATTCTTACATACTAATATTGATTAATAAACCAAGAATGTTTCAGCTACCATAAATTAAAATATGTAGCCACTTGCTTTAACATAGGAATAATTGATCGCATAAAACGCAAGATTAATACAACAACTTCAGCAGTAATAGAGAATGATATAGATATAGAACATGTTTACACAAATGTAGCACTAATAGCAGCCCCCAAAGGTATTTATTTTACATTTAAAATATTTTAAAAGCCTTAAACACAACCCAAAAAGACTAAGATCGAAAGAATAACATCCACTGCTAGTTTAAAGGAAACAACAGCCATACCTATATAAGATATCAAGGGGAACGTGAAAAACGCATACATCAAGAAAATAACATCCCTTCTCAGCGTAGAAGGAGAACAACTGCTAGAAGATGATGATCTTTAAGAAGATCTTTAAGATGACTCATCATCTGCAGAATCGAATTACGGCCAATAAAAATTGCACGGATTGTTGGGATCTCAAAATGACCTCTTCTCCTTAGATGCCAAAAGCAAAAGGTTGAGAAAGAGCGCAAAAAAATCCAGACTAAGAAAGAAGGTTTATTTGAAACTTTTAGAAAAAAAGGTAAGTGACCTAGATAGCAAAATACAACAATACAAACAGGGAACAAAGCAGTCATTTGAATATTTGACTTCACTACTTCAATCACATCCAGTCCTCAACAACATGGTTATAGGGAACTCGAATGCAATTGATTAAATCTTGAATGCCCAACCAGATCAGGCATAACTAGTCCTAGATTCCTATCTTGTAATTATATACACCATATTTAGATGAGATATGGAATATCGGGCATTAAGAGGCGAGATTATCTGAAATATGCTGTTAAGAACATTCAGAGAAATCTCTTAAAGGGAAATTATGGATTACTGTTATTAACCAACGAACAAGAATCTAAAGGGTATGATGAGGAATTTAATTCTTATGTAGAAAAAGTTAAGACAATGATGCGATTAGATGACGAGAACCTAACTTACAAGATATTGCCTACAATTGATAAATTACTTAGTCATAGAACAAACACAAAGAAGTATAAATTTATCCAAATTTAAAGACTTCTTTTAAAATTGAATCAAGATATGAAATAGTTAAAACAAGTTAGCAATGAAATCGAAGAATCTGTCACGCAATTTACTTCCCAACTCACTCCTCTATAATTTGTCGAACTTATAAAGTTAATAGAAAAAGATGGTAATTATAATAGAGGAATAAAAAAAGATATTTGAATACATTTTTTAATCATATATTATCAAATTTTATTACTCCATCTCCCTTCAGAATATGGTACAGACACACTGGGTTTTCTTTATTGATGATTTCCTTGGTGATCTAGGTGAGGCAATAAATTATTTTTCCCTTATAGATTGAATTAAAGAAATTCTTCTAGACTACCGACGAATATTCTCACAATCTCTCAAGGCATCAAAATCTATTTATTTAGATATTGTTCCCTATCTATTCATTTAAGGCGACTCTGCTGACTATTTTCCATTTGGAGAATTCGTTGTGGATCCTCTTTCCATCGAGTTTAAAATTTTTATATGAATACTATTTAAAGATTTATATATTTTGTTTTTCATAAATTAAAATCATGAATTAATTTTAGTATGATCAAAGCATCCGAGAATTTAGTAATAAAATATACAAATTATAAATTATATATGTTGCCAAGAAAAGTCACGATAATAGTAATATTCATCTTAAATGCTAGAATCGGAATGGAGCTGAAATTCAAGATGCCATTTGTTCGGTGTGTGAAGAATTAGAAGATTATTAAGAAAATCAAATGGTTTTCTGCGATGGATGTGATGTCGCCGTTCACATGAAGTGCTATCAAATAATATCGATTAACTTTGCTGAAAATTGGTATTGCTAATCCTGTGTCTCCAAAAAATAGCAAGAATGCTACTTTTGTCCTGAAACCCATTTAGCGCTCTAAAGCTGCATAATAAATGAGAAACAATATTGGGTACTCATTATAGTTATTTTTTCTAGGCTCATACAGTGTGTTTGAAGTGGCATCCTAAATTGAAATAAGTTCATATTACTTCAAATGAGTACAGATCAGAAGAATAGATTTATAATTCAAGCATCAAGTGTTACTATTGTCATAGACAGATTGGCTTTAAAGTTTAGTGTAGCATCGTTGATTGCAAATCATACTTCCATATTGGTTGTTTAAAAAATAGAGGAGGCATCCCAAAAGAAGATTTGAAAAGGATCGCTGATGATTTCTTTAGACCCTATTCTAAACACACGCAATAGTAATTGTACTGCAGACATCACTATGACGAGATGGATAAAAATGGAAAACTACAATAGGTCATAGAGTGCATGAATCACAATTACCAAACCTATTATTAATTTAATAATTTGGAACAAGCAAACCCTGTCCCCTTCACTCCACCCCAAAAGCAATAATAAGAAAAGAAGGAATAATAGAAGGAATTTAAGAATAATGCATCAACACAAGGAAAAAAGAAATAACAAAGGAACTATTCACCAATCAGAGATCCATTATTACTCAACCCAGCATTCCAGTCAGTTAAAAACCAAATCCAAAATAAGAAAGATCTTGATAGATTCAAGGAGTCTTTATAAGCAGCCATAAAGGACTAATTGTTGAGTAGCTAATAAAGATTCTATAAATTGAACAAATAGCCAGATATTGATGATGAAGAAGACACATATGTGCAACTCGATATTGAATTTAGCAAGAAACTCTTTGGATAAATTGTTGATGTAAATAATTTGGAGGCATTTGATTCATATCTTGTGGACTACTTTCTATATAATAATCTCGTAGATACGCTTAAAGATCCTAGAATAAGCATTAAGAATGTATTTAAATACAATAATTATAGGATTCTTATCAAGCAAAATATTGGATATAGGTGTTGAGTGATATAGGAATAAAGAATGGAGAGAAATTATTTGTATTTCTCAACCAGCTAAGATATAAGAAAGCTAGTTTAGTGTCCAGATCGAATTTGAAGGAATAGAATGTGAATCACTTGTTAGAGTGCTTAGGAGACGATGTGAATATATAAATTATTGATTGATGTTATAAAGTGAATGTTTTGAGATATAAGTGGATGATGAAAACCATTCTCCATTGAAGGCTCCAACCATAGATGGAAAGCATTCTTTTATCACTCCTGCTCTGAGTAAAAGGCGTTCATTTGACAATGATTCTATATTATAATGGAGCTCATTATAAGAAAATCTTTTGGTTAATTATAGTTTACTTAGTAAAGGTAATAAGAAAGATATAATTATTAGAAAATGAAACAAAGGCTGAAAGGATGAAGATATTAGAATAAACAGTCTAATCATATTTTTAGACATTACTTAGATATAAGGAATTAGGAAGATCATCAAATTTTAGTTTTAATGAAAAATAATGTTTGTTGGGATATGAATTAGGCATTTCTTAAACATATGTGCAAAATTTCATCCTACTCCTGATGTAAAATTAGAGCATTTTTGCTAAAATTATATCATAAGCTAAGGATCCATTCCCAGAAGAATTCATTTTCGATATCTTAACATTTATATATGATCCAGTAGTTGGTGCTGGATTAGAAAATGGTATTTTCCAATTTTTGGGATAGTTGGTTTAGCTAGAATTAGATTATTTCAACAATCCATTCGATTATTTTGAGAAATCTTAAATAAGCATAAAATTTGTAACAGGATTCAATAAAAGATACGAATGCTAAATGTATTCGCAAGAAATATTGGGAACCTCGTTGAATCTTATCATGACTATCAAAGAACATTTAGAATTGAACCCTAGGAAGTATTTATATATATTAGAATTAAGTATCTACGAAGCATTATAGAATGCAAGAGATTAAAGAGAAAATACTAAGCATAATAAATTGAATCGATAAATTGAAGAGAAAAAAAGGAAAAACATTCTATATAAAATATAATCCTACTTCAAGGGAACCTAAGATGAAGAAATAGTTAGGAATGAAGTATTCCAATCAATCAATGAACACGGAGACTTCGCAGATATTCCTGATGAGTTGAGGGATATAATTAAGGAAATAACGCCTGCTATTTCCTCATTATGTTCAACTCCTTTGGGAAGACATATTGATTAACAACTATTAGAAGAAACTGCTTAAATTTTGTTTGATAGAAGGCAAGTCACTCAAATGATCATCTCAGGATTAACTAAATCAATAATTTAGAGTATTCATAAGGTTCCTTTCATTATTCGAGCTGTTGCTAAGTTATTATATTAATTGTTCGCTCAAAGATATGAAGTACTTAATAGAGTAGAGCTAAACAATATTATAGTTAATTATTTCATAAATAGATTTATTTCTGCTGAATTTGGAGCACAGTTTTTGAATAATATACCAGAAGATATGAAGGCATATGGTTTGAGCAATCTTGGAATTATAACAAAAACCTTATAAGGCGTTTGGAGAGGAGAAAAGCAATATGGTTTGAATATAGATGTAAGTTATACTGAAATATCCCACTATTTGGAAAATCTTATCATATTGCCACAAACTTAAATTAATTACTACATAAAAGAAAGAACTGAAAGACATTATTAGGGATTTATGCTCTCATTGTAGGATCTTAAAACAATTGTAGAACTTACCTAGAAGGCCTTTATTGAAGATAAGGATAAGAAAACAGAACAAACTGTAATTAATCTGAAAGGACTTTGTGAATAGATACAAAAATATTCTAGATAAGATGGGGAATATTTAACTCAACAAATTGTGAGTTTTAGAAATGTAAAATGCTCAGTTCACAATCTTCACTTTATCATTAATAAATTTTCAGATGTAATTAATTATTACTATAAAAGATATTTTCAATCAATTTTCTAGATACTGCATTCAAATTTATAGATTACACTAAAGTTAAGGAACAGCCAAAGGAAAAACAAGAAGACTTTCTATTTTTATCTAAGGCTAAATAAGTAGTTAGTCAATTTTTGATATCTATTGATAGAATTTCATAGATATCTAAGTTACGACACGATGTAATGGTCACTTTTGACAATTTGATTTATATGTACAAAGAATCGTACGAAAGCAAAGGTGGTGTATCAATAAAGTCATACGAAAATATATCTCCATAGCTCTATGCTAATTATTTGATGTCTATATACAAAATGATACCTGAACATTACATTAGTAACAATCTAAGTCAGCTGTGTAGAGAAATAGATGATGAATTCACACAAAAGTTGCAACTATCGAAAGATCGTATTATATTCTTATTATTTTTTAAGAACAAAAACAAGTTTATGAAGTATTTATTAAAATATACACTGAACTTTAAATTAAGAGGAAAGAATTGAAATCTCATAATAAATTAATAAAAAAGCAAGAACTGTTCAAAAAGGTCCTTAATTTTTTCAAACAATTCAAAATGCAATGTTTGATTACCTTCAGAGGAGGATCAGTTCAAATAGAAAAAATAAAAGACTCAGTTAAATATAAGAATTTTGATCCTACCAATTAGTAGAAATAATAATTTATTCAAAACATCAACAATATCGATATAAGAGAACTAAATCAAGAGATGCCATTTTAGTCAATCAGAGATTTCATCGATATATTCTCAGGCATGAAATTGCTTCACAATGCAATCGAATATAGTGATAATGATTCAAAAGATATGTAATTCTATTTCTATATCTTAGAGCATCAGTGTTGTTCCAAACTTATATCAGCTTTTGTGAAGAGAGGATGATGATGATAAACTTTTTCCAATAATTTACGCACTAAATAAATTATTAGGAATATGAGTTCCATAAAAGGGTTTACTAAACTAAAATATCATACTCTGACTGGTCTGTAAAATAATAGGAGAGGTTGAAATAATATTAGAATTTATGCTTTGTGCACTTTGAGAAATTACTATCAAAAAGAATTTTACAAAAATATCTCCAATCTTTTCCATTTGTTGAAGATGATGAGTTTTATAGGAAATGCATCTCAAACAAAGAAATCATTCCAGAATTTCAATCAGAATCTATGATGATTTGGGAGATCAGTTAAAATCTCAAATAGATTGATTCATTAATAACACCTTTAGACAAGCTCGAGTGTCTTTGCCAGTGTTTGGAAAATTTAGTTTAATTAGTTAAGATAAGTGGAATCGGAAGTGGAAATGAAGGGTAAGATTTCTTAACCCCATTAATAATTAACATAATTCGACTGGCAGGACTAAAACAAATGAAACAAAATATCAATATAATTCAAGTGTTGTAGAACAAAAGATGGCTGGGTTAAAAATTTGATAATGTGTTCACATCTATGCTTACAGCAGTATTGGATATTTAGTAGTAGTGAAACAAAAAAAATTTATTAAATAATATTTAATGAAAACATCTCCTGCTTTCTAATTCAAGTCCGATATTGAAGAGACTGTTTGGCACACAAGAAAGCAAAGATAGGAAACCGAGAAGGAAGTTCAACTATTGAAAAACAGACTCAAACTCTTGAAGAAAGAAGACTAGGAGATATAAAACAAAATAGATGAAACGAAAAAGAAAACTTAATCGATGATCGATCTAAAACTTAATCATTTGAATACTCTCGAATAAGTATAAAACAATAATATTAATTTTAGAAAAAAAGGAATCAATTAGATGATGAAGAAAACATGAAAGCTAAGTAAAGATAAAATTATGAACTGATGAAGGAAGCTGCAGAACAATAAAAAATGATATAGGAGGCTATGAGGTAAATTAAAAGGGAGGAATTCATTAAAATAAAATAAGGTTTTATTATATTAAATGCGTAGTCTCAATAAAGCATCAAGAGGAGATATAAAAATAGAAAGAAGAATTCTTTAATAAGAATAAGGAAAAACGGGAATTGATCTAATAGGTAATGGGAAAATCAAAATCGAATATAAGTATATTCTGGAATGAAAAGTTAGAAAAGATATCAAAAGAAAATGAGAAGTAATAATATTTATATTAATTCTAGGGCTAAGATAGTTAACCTTTAGGCTAAGGATAGATACAAATAATTGTAAGAGAAGCTTGCGTTAGAGGAATCGTATATGTTACAGAAATTGTAGAAATCCTCAGAGATATAGAAGAAATTAGCTATTGAATTAGAGAAGACCAAAAATTTACATCCAGAGGAATTCAAGAAAAAGTTAAGTGAGGAAGATAGAGATAAGACAGTTACATTGAGAAAAAATAAATCAAACCAAAGTTATGACCTCCAACCAAAATGGCTACCCATCCCTGATAAAGATACCACTCTAATTTTAAACACTGAAACCGAAAATAGAAATAAGGGAACTAATAGATCAGAGCATAAAAATTCAGGAGAAGATTGAAAATAAAACATATTATAAAAATCATAAATATTATTCCAATTTATCGTTTGTAAGATTATATTAGTATATGTTGTTATCTAATTTCTGAAAGTACGTATAAAATATGTAAGTATCTGAGTCAAATATTTTATGTAATTTAGCATATAGTTTGAATGAATCTATACAATATGGCACTAATTTAACAATAAATATTCTGCATTTCTGGGCCTTACAAAACTTAATAAATCTATCTAGTAATTCAATACTATAAAGTTAAACATTATGGTCAGTCTTTTAATAACTTAATTGAAGGTATGGAGTCTTTTATGCAAACTCTTAATATGTTTAAAACTTGTTGTTTCCATTATTTATGTTTTAAAACCATTAGTAAATATCAGGTTTAGTAAAATTCTATTTATCAAATAAAACAAATTTAAATGGATTAGTTTTTAGATGAAATAAGAATGGAGTTTTATTTATATCTTTCTACATGAATCTAGATATGAATTTCCTTGCTAAGAATAGGGGTTTAGTTTAGATATAGATAGTACCTTAATCATTTAAGGATCTATTTTTTATATAATTGACATATTCTTCATAAATTAACTACTCTCTATCATCATATTCTCCAATAATTTAAACACTTAACGATATATTCATTTATTTGATATAATTTAAAGTTCTTAGAGTGAAATATTCTAATTAAAATGGTTGTCCATAGAGTTTTATAAATTATTAAAGTTGCTCATTAAATGTACTATTATCTAAAGCTGTTATATTTTTTACATTATCCTTCCTCCTTATTAATAACAGGTAATTTTATTCTTATGAAGTTATGTTAAAATCCTTAATTATATTCTTATTTGTATTATTTGAATAAACAAAGTAGTATAATTAGTTTGACCATGAATATTACTTGAACTGATCTAGATATACTCCATTACTATAAAGCATAATAATGTTTTCGTGTATTTCATTTAATGGTTTAACACTATGATGAATTTATGGAATTTCGTTATTGTAATATAAGTTCAACCAATATTTTATGTCTGCATCAAAAACATCAAATTCATATTTCATTATGGTTTAATTTTTAATCATGTAAATTTATGGTACTGATTTTGGTAATGATATATTATGGATTGGTTTATAGTCGTTCATCACAATATCTACTTCTACCATTGGGAACCCAATTCTGAATCTGTTTAGTATTTATATTGACGTCTTACAATATCTGGAGTAAAAAAATAGTATTTCTGCTTTGACAATTAAGAATATTAGTATTAACATATATAATCAATCATATTTTTCTTTAATTTCTTATTCTTCATGAATTTTAGTCTATTCTTTATCCGTGAATGAACTAACTAGAAGTGTACCTATCAACAGCACATCAAATTGGAGGCTATTTATATAATTTTTTTGTTTAAATACGCTTTAATCAAAATTGTATAGTCTTCAATTTCTTTGGGTTGATTCAATAGCATATCTACATGCTTATAGCTTAATATGGCTATCATTATTGAAAATAGTATAGAAATAAATTTAATTCCAGCTAGTGTAGTTAAGGCATAAACAATGACTAAGATCTTTAGTTGCCAATCTGTTACTGGATTCAAGTTTTTTATATTTTCTGGAAATTCTACATAAATGATATATGCGTAAATTAGTATCGGCAATAATAAAACTCTCTTAAACATATTTCTTATGAATTTATGTTTTTGGTTTCTTTTTTTAAAAAAATAAAAATAATAATTAATTTATATAAATAAAAAAGTCACTTTTACTCCTCTTGCTCGTTATCCCATATATTTTCGCCTTCAAATACTTCACCCTATATTTAGAAATAAATAATACTGGCTCTTAATTTTCTTCCTCCATAGCTAATCTCAGATATTCCTGATTTGCGAATCTATCCCATTCTGAGAAATCTGGATGTTCAGTAAGCTCATTTTTCATTTAAAATGGATCCCTATTTTCGTAAGCTACTAATTTATTTAAATTCGATAAAAAATTAAAGAAAACCCCACACACATTCATCTATGCCTTAAAATGATGTAGTTTAAATAGAATATCCTTCTCTGGTTTAAGCAAATCAACCATTTGACACAGAAAATCGTGAAATAAAATCGGTTCATGATTCAGATATTCCATTCTTTATTTAATTTCATCAAAAAAGAATTCCATCTCCTAACCACTAATTATGCCATTATCATCTAAATCAATAATTTTGAACCAATACTCAATGCTCTGATGAGTAGTCTTGTCTTCCTCACTTAAAATGAAATAAATGAAATCCTCATAACTCATTTTACCAGGTTGAATTGATTTAAATTTCCTCGGCACCTGATCAAATATGCGATCGACTACTTTCTTTGATAACCCGTGACTATTATATCGGGTAAAATCCTCTTTAGTAATATGAAAATCATGATCTCCATCCAATTCCCAAAATTTACAGTATATGACATAAAAATGTTCATATGAAAAATATTATCTAATTTTATTGATATCATCCTCTTTAGATACTTGTTCGAGAACTGCAAAGAAATCACTCTACTTGAAATCTCTCCAACAAATTTTATTATTATCCTTCTTGCAGAGTTTATAAAATATTCTATGTATAACTGTTTCAGCATATCTATCCTAAAATTCAGGAGTAGCCTACAAGAACTCCAACCCAGGATGGGATTCCAATAAAACTAATTTAACTCTCTATATTACTTTTCATAAATGGTCTGAAATCTTCAAATGATATGAAATCATTTTATGGTTTTTTGAATATATGAAAGCATCTCTATTTTGGATCCTTATTGACTAAATGCTACTGCCAGTATTTTATGAATGATTATGCTGTCACCTTACCATTCTTGAGATCCAATTATTGCATTAATAGCTTATTCATATGTTTGGGTAGCTCGCAAATGTTGGTTGTAATTTATTCAAATTATACAACATCCAAATCCTTATTTCCAAACGCCTCATTAATCAGTTTTATGGATTCATTCAAAAAATTCTAATTGACTTTCTTTTCTGGAAAATAGAATTGTGGTATCTGATCATAATTCTTCCTAATTTAAACTTCCCTTTATTATTTTTCATCTTCCTTTTAATATAATTATTCAATTATACTTCTAATTTCCTCCAAATTAGTTACGATTATGTTAGTGATTAGCTTAAGTCTTCTTATTTTTGAACCAATTCTGTACGCGGCGGAGTTGATGGTGATGGTTTATAAATTTTGCTAGGTGAATTTAAAATATTGCTCTAAGACATCCCCGACATGGTCATTTTGTTAGTGAAACATGGGTTGGGTTGTGTGATTAAACTATTCGTCTTACCCTGTTTCAAATCTAACATCAATTGAGCAATCAACTTTTGCGATTATGGTAATGATAACCATTTCAGAAATAGATCCTATTTATGATAAAATATAGTACATCAATCCTTGACTTAGCTAGTTGATATCTAATGTTCTAATTCAAGGGTGGCTTCGGCTCTATATAAGACTTGCTCATCATTATTAATTATGATAATTAAAAAGGAAAATCATTTTTAAAAATTATATCATTAATAATGGGCAGGACAGGTCTTTCAGTCGGTTTGAACAAAGGGTTCATCACTAGCAGTCTCGCTAAGAAATAAATTAGAAGACGACCATCATACAGAAAGGGTACACTTGGAAAGAGAACAGATTCAATTAGGTTTCTTTTTTTTTTTAATGATAATTTAGAAAAATAATCTAAGAAGTCGTTGGACTTGCACCATATGAGAAAAGAATTATTGAAACCCTAAAAGCTGGTTAAGCAAAATCAGGAAAAAAAGTAATTCTCAATAAAAATAAAAAAGGCTTAAAAATTAGCATCTCACAGATTAGGTACCAACAGAAGAGGAAAGAGAAAGGTTGAATAATTATAAGCAATCTAAAAAGCTTAAGCTGCTCATGCCAAGAAAAAATGATTAATCATCGTACATTATAAAAATATTTTGATAATTTTTTTTTTTCATTAAAAAAAACAAATATGATGAAACTCGTAGGAAAAGCTATCTTTGAATAATAAGCCTTTAGAGTTCTCTCAAGGTACTCATTTGCTGTACTCGCTAAAGATAAACCTCAAACTGGACCATCATAAGTATTTTTAAATATTTAAGACTAAAAGTCTAAAATTACAGATAAATACACTATTATAGATCATACATATGATGCCGTAGTTGTAGGTGCTGGTGGAGCAGGATTAAGAGCAGCGTTCGGCTTAGTAGAACAAGGCTTCAAGACAGCATGTATCACTAAACTATTCCCAACCCGTTCACACACTGTCGCTGCATAGGGTGGTATCAATGCTGCATTAGGAAACATGACAGAAGATGATTGGAGATGGTATAATTTTATTCTTTTCTCTATCTAGGCATGCTTATGATACAGTTAAGGGGTCAGATTGGCTAGGAGATTAAGATGCAATTTCCTATATGTGTAAAGAAGCCCCCAAAGCTGTTTACGAATTGGAGTCCTATGGTATGCCATTTTCCAGAACCCCAGAAGGGAAAATCTACTAGAGAGCATTTGGTGGTTAGTCTCTTAAGTTTGGTTCAGGAGGTTAGGCATACAGATGTTGTGCAGTTGCCGATAGAACTGGTCATTCCATGCTTCATACATTATTTGGAAGATCTCTAGGCTATAATTGTATTTTCTTCGTCGAATATTTTGCCCTAGACTTAATTATGGATGATTAAGGGTAAGAATATTCTTAAAATTTTTATTAAGGGTTTGTCGTGGTGTCACTGCAATCTCCATGGCCGATGGTTCGATCCACAGAATCAGAGCTGGATACACTGTACTTGCTACTGGTGGTTATGGTAGAGCATACTAATCATGCACTTCAGCACACACATGCACTGGCGATGGTGGAGGTATGGTTATTAGAGCTGGTCTCCCCATGGAAGATCTAGAATTCGTTCAATTTCATCCTACTGGTATCTACGGAGCAGGTTGCTTAATGACTGAAGGATGTAGAGGAGAGGGTGGAATTCTAAGAAATTCCCTCGGAGAAAGATTTATGGAAAGATATGCACCAAATGCAAAGGATTTAGCATCAAGAGATGTTGTTTCTAGAGCTATGACTAAAGAAATCTTAGAAGGTAGAGGAGTAGGTCCTGATAAAGATCATATTTATTTACATTTGAATCATTTACCCCCTGAACTTTTACATGAAAGACTTCCAGGAATTAGTGAATCTGCAAAAATTTTTGCTAATGTTGATGTCACAAAAGAGCCAGTACCAGTTCTACCTACTGTCCATTATAATATGGGAGGAGTACCAACTAATTACAAAACTGAAGTCATAAGGTAAGTGAATGGAAAGGATGTTATTGTTCCAGGATTGCTTGCCGCAGGAGAAGCTGCCTGTGCATCAGTTCATGGTGCAAACAGGTTAGGTGCTAATAGTTTACTTGACATCGTTGTGTTTGGAAGATAGGCTGCATTATTAGTTAAGGACAAATGGAAGCCAGGATAGGCATAACCTGATTTACCAAAGAATGCTGGTGAGTAGGCAATAGCCAAATTAGATTAAGTTAGACATTCAAATGGTTCCTAAACAGTGGCTGAAATCAGAAAGGATTTATAAAAATGTATGTAGAAACATGCAGCTGTCTTTAGGATTGAAGAAACCTTAAAGGAGGGAGTTGAGAAGCTTAAGGAAATTTATTCAAGAAAAGACGATATTAGAATCAAAGATAGAGGACTTGTATGGAATTCCGATTTGATTGAAGGTCTAGAATTGGATAATCTATTATGTATTATTTTAAAATATTATCTCTTTAGTACAAGGAAAGATGACCATGGAAGCAGCTCATAATAGAAAGGAATCAAGAGGAGCTCATGCTAGAGACGACTATCCAGACAGAGATGATAAGAATTGGATGAAGCACACCTTAACTACAATCCATGATGCCAAGAAAGGAGATGTTGAAATTACATATAGAGATGTAATAACAAAGACACTTACTCCAGAAGAATTTGATACAGTACCTCCAAAGAAGAGAACTTATTGATAAATGTAAAGCAAAAATATATTAAACATTTAAATTTTATAATCCGTCATAGAGATATATCATTGAGTCTTCTTCTTCTTCTTTCTGGGACATAGCAATTTTAGTTTAAGAGCCCAATATTCGATTAGTCCTAATCCAAGTTCCTTTCTATTTGCTCCTCTTTTTATATTTCGATTGAAATAATTTTCTCTATCTAACAAGATTTTTCCAATTATATCAGATGTTGAAATTCCATCAGTTCTTTAAGTGGGCTAATTGTAGAACTTAAACACTTACTTTGAATTTTCCAAGCCTTTTGCATTCCGCATACGCATCTTCTGTTCCTGCTGTAACATATGGGATATCATCATGAGCAACATAATCAATCTAATGATCATCCAAAAACTTTTTATCGACAATCCATGGTGCTGGATAAATGACCTCATCTGCCCATTTGCAATGCCTTACACTCTCTGCTCTTTAGAACCCATCTAAGACAGTGGGTCCTTTAAATCTCTCAGTTTCCTCTTATCCACAAACCCCAACGATTAGGTACGTATTTGGGAACAATTTTTTGCATTATTCCAATTACTTTCCATGTCCATAATGAAAGAGATCATAAACCCCATCTGAGTACACTCTTACAGGTTTTTATTCTGATAACATTTAAAAATAAAAAATTATAAATTATGAACGACGTTGAAATTAATACAACACATTTGAAATTCAATAGTCTTTAGCAAACATAGATAGTAATCAAAAATATCTATAAAATAGATTACTATTCGAAATTTAAGGAGAACCAACATAAATGTGGCATTTAGGGTTTATAATACCTAAAATTATGAAATTCAACCAAATAAGACATTAATAAAGCCCAACGAATAGTAAAATATAAAAGTGAAACTTAAACATTTCGATGACAAGGATGATTTCTTCTACATAAAAGTGGATAATCAGGATGTTAGAATATAAATTTCATTTGAGAAGATAGATGAGATCAAAAAGAGAATACCATCATCTCCAGGATTCCAACAATCATTTGAATAGCATTTGGATACGTTTGGCAATTAAAGGTCTGAATAATTCTTATCAGAGGAAAATAAAATACTCCACCAACGAATAGCATATTTAACTTAATAAAATGTTATATTAAACGAAGCCTTAGATCAATTTATGAATAGTGAAGTCGATGGTAAGTCACTTCAATAGTTAGTTGAAAATTTAATCGAGTAGGAAAGACAGGATAATGAATATAGAAGTTAGAGAGTCTTATTAATGATTGAAGAAAAAGATAGGGAAATTTAAGTCTTGAGGGATTAACTTTATAACTCAACTCAAAAGAAGGATCTTTAAATTTAGAATGAAAAATTATAATAATAAATACAAGAGTACTAAGCAAGAGAGAATTATTATAAAAATTATTAAAATGAAGAAATATAACGACTGACAGAATTAGTCAATAAATAAAACGATAGAGAGAGCTATGTTGCATTATATAGAAAATATGAAAACTTAGTCGATAAGTATACTTCTTTGGACAAAATTAATAGAAGTCTGAATGAGGAAGTAGAAATTATGGCTCAGAAAATAGATTTAACTCAATCATAGGTTTCCCAAGTAAGTGAGACAAGAGACCAGTTAGTAAACAGATTGAATGCAAGAATTACTTAGTTAAAATTGAGAGAAGAATAATTATTAGAGGAAAATGCTGAATTAGAGGATAGATTACTAGATAAAATCAATTAATAACCATAAAAATAAGCTAGTAAACATAAGCCTGATGATTTATTCATTAAGGAAGTGCAAATTCTGGAAAAAGCCAATAAGGACCTCTAACATAAATTAACTGAAGAACTAAATATCAATAGAAATCTAGAAAAGAGACTTGATGAGTAAACTAAAGAGAATGGGCTACTTAATGAAGATATCTGGAAATTATAGAGAGAAAATGAAAAATATAAATAGGAAGTTAAAAAGGTAAGAGAACAAGACGATTACTTGAAAAAGGAGAAACTAGAATTAGAATCATAAGTCTACGCTATTGAATAAACTTTGAAATAGACTTCTCAATAAGAAATAAGGGAATAGACAAAGCAAAAGATTGATAAGGAGATAAGTAAATTAAAGCAAACACATTAAGCTGAGATTGAACTGATAGAAGATGAAAATAAGAAGTTCAAACAATTAGTTTTAGATCTAAAATAGGAAAACAACATTTTATAAAAATAAAATTAACAATATGTGATATAGGTTGAAAAATATTAATAAATATAAAAAGAACTAGAAAGTTAATCAAGAGAACTAGAGCTACAAAATTAGAAACTTATAAAATAAAACCAATCAATCAATATTGATATGGAGAAAGCTAAAACGGAATTATTTGTGTTTAGGGATAGGAATGATTAAGAATAACATAAGAGAGAAATTAACGAGAGATAACTACAGGATAAAATTATATTATTGCAAGATCAGATTAACAATATTATGAAAGAAAAATAGTCTACACAAACAGATATATAAGGGGAAATATAAAAATTGTGTAAGTAACACTAATAGACTGTTGATTAATTACTTAGGGATAATAAATTATTAGAATAAGAGTGTATTTAATTACAGTAAGAGGTAGGATAGTAAAAATTAGGATTCACTCAAAGAGAAGATTAACTAATTAAGGAAGTTAGAAACATGTAAGATAGAATTGAAGTATTGCTTAGAGATTAAAAAGCAAAAAGGAAAGAGAAGGGCAAAAGAAGTGACTCATTAAAAGATACCAATAAATCTTTATTTGAACCCTTAGAAGAGGAGAGAAAAAGAGTTGATGTTTACATGAATAAGGTCAAAGAATTGGAATCAGAGCTAAATAAAGTTAGATAGCAAAAAATGTAACTAGAATATGACATTCAACATTTGAAAAATTAATAAAGTTTCAAATTACAAATTCCATAGAATAACAACTAGATAATTGCATAAACAAGTGAAGAACTCAAGGATTTAAAGGATACGCTAGGGGAATTGAGGACTGAAAGGGAGAAAGTCATCAGTTAGTTAATGTCTAAAGATGATGAAATTAGATCCCTTGAAGAATAGATTCAAGAGTATGGCACATTAGTTTAATCTCAACAACATGCAATAGAATAATTAGAGATCAAACTTAAGTAATAGGAAAAAGATTTCAACAAATAATTAGATAAGAGGAACATTGAATTACAAAAAATTAAGGTTGAACTTACTGAAAAGGAAGAATAATTGTCTGTTTTTTAATAATAAACTAAACATCTCTAAAACGAAAGAAGAGAATTTAGTGAAAAGTGCTATTTCCAAGGATTTGAAATGGACTAAATTAAATAAAACTACAGTGAAATTGATAGTCAAAGATAAACTCAAATATCAGAACTAAAACAAAAATTAGAATTAATTCTAAGAGACCATCAAGAGAATGTTGATTTAATTGATTCACTAAATAAGAGTATTGTAAATTAAAAAGACATCTACGAAGAAATTATATAAAGACAACAAAATGTGATTGATTTAGCTAGAGAAAAGTTCATTATTGATTTACAAGAGCTTATGGCTAAATAAAACTAATATTTCAACTAGACTGAAAACATAAAGAAAAGCCTCAATCCATAAAAAGAAACACAATTTATTAACATTATATAATAATACTCTGATAATGTTGTCAAATCAGTTTAAATGCCAGCTCATGCCAAAGTATTTCAGGATAAAAATAAATTATTGAATGCTTAAATAGCAAATTTAAAATCACAACTTAAAGAAGCTACTGATAATATCTTAAAATAGTAACAGGAAATTGTTGTGTTACAAAAAAAAGTAGAGAAGTTTAGACCAAAAATAGGTGGAACAAAGAGATCGGAGAAACCTGAACCATAGAATTAAATATAACCTTAAGAAGGAGGAATAACAATCGTGTTGTAAGAAGCAAAACTCTTGGATGCAGAACAAAGATGCACTTACTTGAAATCTTAGTTATAACTAACAGATGTCTCAATTGAACAATTGAACCAAGTTAATAGATAATATGAAATTGAAATTAAGAAACTTCAATAACAAATGAGCACATATATTGATTCAGTCAAAGTTAAAGAATAAATAATTCAAGATCTTCAAAAATAGCATAAGTAAGATAATCAAAAGATTATATAAGAAATGACATAAGTATAAAATAAATTTGTTCCTGAGGATAAATTATTAGCTTAAGCTGAAATTATTAAAGACAGGGAACAAACAATCAAAGAACTAAGAGATGAATTAGTTAGAAAGAGAGATGTAGCAGATTAATTCAGATCTGATAGAGATGAGAAATAATAATAATATGATAAACTTAAGAAATAGTATGATGATCTGAAGGATGAATATGAAAAATATAAGTTAAAAGTAAAAGATTAGGATAGATAATAAAATACCTTGAAAGAATTTAAAGAGAAATATGAATAAATGAAATAATAGGAGAAGGTTTATTAGAATGACATAGCCAAATTAGAGGAGAGGAATAAATAATAAAAACAGGATTTATAAAGAAAGGAACAAATGGTTAAGGATTTAAAAGAAAAACAGGAATAAATGTCATAAATTAAACCTAACGATCAAGAAAATAAAGATTTGAAAGCAGAGATTAAAAAGCTAAAGGATGAGTTAAATCGTAAAGATAGTACAATTAAGCACTATAAATAGAAATTTGATGAGAAAGTAGTCGAGAGTGATAACTATCGAAATGACTTTACTTTAAAATATTCGTAGACAGTCCAAGAATTAGGTAATTATCAATATTATTTATTTAAAAGAAAGGGAACTCAAAAAAAATGAGTAAATCAAGATAAATCAGAAGAAATAAGAAAACTAAGTTAATATGTTATTGTTCTTATTGAAGAGAATCTATAGAGAAAATTATATGTAGTTACATAAATCACAGCCTAAATAGAGACAATCATCAACAAACAAGTAGTTAGCAAAGTTCTCCGAATCTCTTAACATTTTGAATTTAGCTCCTGAAGATTTGGATGACTTCTTGGAGCCTAATCAGTCTACTAGTACTATTAAGAAGTTCGGTAATAAGGATTTGGAGAGATTTGAGTAAGAATGCTCAAATCCTGATTAGATTGATCCTAATGCCATCTATAATATGATAAACAATATTATTTAGGAAAGAATAAATAGCTGATATATATTATATAATGTAAATAAATGGCCGTTTGTAATTGCAGGTTACCCTTGATTCTAAGGACTACAATTTCAGGGGAAACCTTAACATGGTTTAGGAGACTGACTCAATAGATAAATAAGCGGAAGAAATAGCATAAAGAATAATGCAGAAGGTCAAAGTGAGATCATAGGCAAGATCTTTGGCTAGATCTTCCAACAAACAATCAACAGAATATCTAAAGATATAAACAGACTTGTAGATGCCTCCAAGATCGTCTGAAGCAGAAACAGTTAAAGGAAAGCAAATCCACATCGAGACCCAGCCTGTTGATTTGTTCACACCTCAATAAATTTTTCCTATGGAATCACCATAACCCTTATAATCAACCCTACAATCAAGTGCATTTTAGAAAATAACTGAAATGCAAACACCTCACAAGAGCAAATCTTAACAAGATTTACATAAACATACAAGAAAACACTCTACCATAAAGAAATAGGGATAACCTAATTATTTCCTAGTCCCAGAACAAAAGCATGATGGCAAACAGCTCATTAAAATGATGTATTCAAATAAAATTATTTTTATAGAGATGATGTTCATACACTAGTAAAAAGGTCTGCTACAACTACATCTCTCTCGTAGAAGCTAAAATAATAGTCTCCAACAAGAAAGGATACTAAATCAAATACAGTATAGATAGCTAAATAGCCTCAATAATTGCAGAAATCAGACATTGTAACTTAATTGTTAGGTAGTTTAAGGAATGCTAAAAGACTTAAAGATGAATACACTAAACGATTTTTATGATACTGTATATAAAATTTTATTTCTATTTTATTTATTAGCCAAATTATAATTAAAAATATTATTTTTTCTTAATAAAATTTATTTGAATCAATTCGATCTCAGTTTATCTTTTCTTTGACAACATATTTTATTAAATTGACTTTGTTACACAATTAAGAGCTGATGAACATATTGTAAACGATATCAACTGATATGAACACTAAAGTTACACCCGCATAGAAAATTATTGTCTGTATTACATTAAAATATGCTTAAAATGGATAAATATGTTCTCCTGTTATTAAATAATATATTCCATAAATTAAAAAGTATAGTACGATGTAAAAAATATAGTATGGAATTTTTTATAAAGTTCCAATATACATATTTTTCCATAAATAGGGTTCTCCTTAACTTATTATTTAATTGAATATATTACATTATTAACCAATTCACACCATGAGTATATTGCAAGATTATCTGTTAATAAAGTGAGGGAACGAATCCCGGTTAAAATAATAATCCTGCATAAACTAAAGCATGATAATAAACCATTACAATAGTTGTAGCACTTCTCATCACCTAGAAGTATGCATTAAGCCAATAAGGATATGCCTGTTTTTTTCTGTCATAATAAATAAAAAATAGAAAAACTAAAAATAATCCCCAATTAGTTAAGTTTGTCAAATATGAAAATTGCTATAAAAATACAATGAATAGTCTCTTATCATAACGAAAAGCATCAATCTAACCTAATTAAAATACTAACTAGATTATCAATTGAAATATGTGAATGTTTTCTTTAGTAATCATATTATTTATATTTTATTAAAACTTATCGTCTCGTATAAATGAATATGCAAAATCAACCAATATGAAGGATGTTAATAAAATGGTATAAAAGATAATACTCTGAGTTAGATTGAACAATTTCTAAAACCCATATGCATGATTCCCAGTTACAGTATAATAAATATCTAATATAAGAAATTGATACAATAAAAAATGAAATATTATGAAAAATAAAGCGAGATCAAAAATAATTTCTGACTTTTCGGAATTTTAACATTCTTTGTGATAAATGGCTCAATTTGTCTAATATATTAGGTTTTGTTACATAATCAACCAGTTAATCAAATGAGTGTAGACAAATATGACACTCTGCCAGAAAGTAGGTTCAAATTCCAATAAAAGTTACGAATTTGTAAATGTCATAATCCAAAAAAATATAAAAACTATCGTCACAGCAGCTCTAACAACTTAAAAATACAAGTGAAGCCAATAAGGATAAGTTTAATCTCTGAAATCATAATAAACTTAAAAAATGATAACAATCAACAAATTCCAATTAGAGAGGTTGGTCAGATAAACAAGTTGAGTTGCAAATATTTCGAAACTTGTCTTACCTTCCATAAACGCTATTACTTAGGCGATTTGAAAAAAACCATGTATAAAGAGCTAAAATAAGTGAGTTTATTTGCGACTCATAAGAGTTAAAAAATAATTAAATATGATAAAAAAATGTTCAAAAAAATAAATGAATATATCATTCACTCATCAAAATTTTAACATTACATCTTATTTCAAGTAATGCATTGTGGGTATATTGTTTATTCTTATTGGTCCTAGATGATATTCCTGAATATTCCGAAAAAAATTGTTCTTAATGCTAGATGAAGCATTTATACTTGTAAACATAATGATAATATTAAAGTAGCAATTCGAGTACATACAAGTCCTTCCAATATTGTTAAGGTACTAGAGAGTTCAAATCGTCCAATTAAATGTAGTTAATTCTCATCTTCTCCTATATTTTGTGGTTTAGTTCTATTATGGTTAATTTAAGGATCTATTGGAGATGCTAAGTGAAATCATTATTGTCAGCGCCAGTGAACAACTAGAAAAATTCTTCATCATTCAATTATATATCTTAGTAAAATTCTTGATTGCATTTTAATTTTATCGTGTACTTTTAAGATAATTTGATATTTTCGTGTAAGAACTATTCATATTTCATTTATAGATTTTAGAATCTCTAAGTTGTTTTAAACTCGTCCCAATCAGGTAAATTCATTATGTTTGTATGGAACTATCTGAAAATCTTCTATGATATAAAATAAATGTGTTTCAACATAGTAAATATCAGTTTTTCTCTTAGGAATTTCATCAATTCCCTCTCATTAAAGCTATTTAATATCTCTCTAATAAACAGACAATATTCTATTTGGTTGAAAATGACATCTTCACACTAAACAGGCTTCCTAACCAAAGCTCGAACAACATCACATTATGCATTCTAATTTACATGTTCGATTCGAATGTGCTTCTTTTTTGCAAATAGTGGATGCTAAATCAAATCTTAAACAGATGCTCTCATATTGACATCGATTGTAAGTGCCTTCAAAATTAAGTCTCTCATTTAGTCCGTCACATCTGAATTTGATGGAAAAAAAATTGGTTAAAACATAGCGATCTTTAATTCCTATTCTGTTTAGACGTTCCATGGAGGTCGTCTATATAACAATTAATAAAATAGAACTCCTAAACTCCAAACGTCACTCTTTGCATTATATTGATTATGAATCAACGTTTCAGGACTCATATACAAGGGTGTGCCTAAGTTCATTTCATTTTAGAGTTTGTCAAGTTGTTTGGCGAATCCGAAATCGCCCAACTTGACCATCTTCGAAGTAAGGAAAATATTTGACGGCTTCAAATCACGATGGATGAAATCTTTTTTAAAATAAATTAACAACTCTCTTACTTAGTTTTTGCATGCTTAATAAGCCATCTAGCACCTATCTTATAACATTGGCACAACTCTTAGGCTCTAATGAATTTACTTTCAGATATTCCTCTAGGTCACCCTTGTCACAAAACTCCGTAATAATATACAAATTGTTGGTAGATGTAAACCAATCATATAGCTTTAAGATGTGCTTGCCTGTCAGCTAACTCAAAGTGTTCAATTCATTTTAGATGACTACATTTTAGACCGCAGTCTATAAGTTTTTGTTTATGATCTTTATCGCCACAAGATCACCAGAACGAGAATCCCACCCTTTGTAAACGGTGCTACTAAAGCCTCTGCCTATTATATCCTTCGTCAAGTAGTTGTAGTGATAAATTGTTTTATGTTAATACATTAAATCGTTAATAATACTATTTTCACCACATCTATTTCAGACAAATCAATGTCATAAAGTTGTAAGAAATGAATAGTTAAATTGGATGACGAGAAGATGGTGTATGCAATTTTTTTTGTAAAAGAAAATTATTTAATGAGATGCTAAAATAATAGGATAAAATGAAATAAAATTAATGATAATTTAAACAAAAATAATACAATCTTTATATCAGTATATAGCCTAGAGGTACTCAATAAAATTTAGTTCAAATAATTATATATCATCATTTTATTAATAATCTCCATACTATATTTAATATATAATAATGATTAATTATTTTTATTATGGGAATATGAGTGTTTGAAACCTCAGTTTCTTATCGAAGTTTTAATAAAGTTATGATGATTAAATTTATCTAAAATTAAATCAAATGGGTTATAAAACATATTCTGAAGGGTTGATGAACATAATTAAAGAAGTAGATTAATTTGGGGCAGTGTTCAAACCTTCAATCAAACTAAAAGATCAATAATATAAAACCATTTTTGGAGGGCTGTTTAGTATAATAATCTATGGAACTAGTTTGGGTTATTTTATATATGGAATGTATTAATGGTAAACAGGGTAGATGCTGCCCAATATTGTCATTGATGAACAATTAATTGATTCAATCTACTTTACTACAGGAGATGATAAAATATTCTTATTTGAGCCAAAATAAAATACAAAGTTATTGAGTCCATTTAATAAGTCCTAAATTGTGATGATGGCTCTATTACATCAATTTTTAGATGGAGAAATGACTGGGAATTTTAGTAGAATAACCATAGAGGATGACGGTTCATTGTTGATTAATAATTTAGAATTAGCATATAACTACCCTATTAATGGTGCTAATAGAAACTAGGAATATTACATAGTTATGACCTCATGCTAACCAAATTTACTTCAAATGGATGAAAGATGTGCTGATAACAACACACTTACATAATTTTGGCTTCAAGATAATTTTCTCTCGATTGAAATTAATACCAAATAATATAATACTCAAGCAAGGAATTTAAATAATATTGAAAGATAATTCTTTGTCCTCTACAACGATAAAGAAACCTATTATAATCAAATGCAAGTATCAACGACCCTAACTATAGTTGATGATGGTATATTGTTTCCAAGCATTACCCAATTACACTATGTCTCTGAAGTTGACTAAACCTCTCAATCAATTGACATTAAGAGTTTCACTAGTTAATTTGGTGTTCCAGCATATGTTGTGTTGGATCTTGAACTAGATAACCTAAAAATATTACAATACATCAACTTCCCTTCAATAAGCGTTGTCTTAGCAAATATTGGATCAATAATCTCCTTAGTTTTATTTTTGTCGTTCATAGCCATACAGATAAATTAGAAAAGTTTAGAGAAAGATGCTTTAAGAGATGTCATATCCTTATATTTTCCATAATTCAAGGAGTTTAAAATAGTTAAAAATTGGAGAGGCTAAATAATATAAGTGACTCGTTAATCATCATCATATGATATCAAATAATTTTAAGAATATTATTAAAGATTGGTTCTGATAGCTTAGTAAAAATTATGTTTTTTAAACTAAATTTATGAGATATCTAGATAATAGTTCGGAATTTAAAAGGTTATCGATCGAGAATAACTGATAAAAATTAGGGATGTTTCCCTTAGAATGTCATTATAACCTTATTAGACAAATAATTCAGAAATGGGATAGAAACTTCCCTCCACTATTGCAATAGTAATTTTAAAATTAATAATAGGCCCAAGATATGTAAGAGTTAAAAATGTAACAATCAACTCAAGAGGTTCACAGGATCTAAAATGATACTATTGATATAAAGCAAGAGATTATTGACAATTCATGCTAGATTCGATAAATTTATGAATCAGAATAAGAAATAGCATAACCAATTCAACTAATATAATTGTAAACTGAAAACAATGAAGAAGAAATATATGAAGAGAATGATTTTAATTTGTTTTGTATGGATAGAGTTGATATCAGTTCAGTGTAAAAACTTTGAATATTCTAATAATCAAATATTCTATAACTTTTTAACTTATAGTGGGTACTTACTTAGTATTTCCTTCTCTTCGCAACCTTTTTCCTTATTTTGATTATACAATCCTAGTATTTTATCATTTATCTCAACCTA
Source organism: Paramecium bursaria (assembly GCA_016759055.1). Classification (NCBI taxonomy): domain Eukaryota; phylum Ciliophora; class Oligohymenophorea; order Peniculida; family Parameciidae; genus Paramecium; species Paramecium bursaria. The sequence goes on from VMTU01000031.1 coordinate 46,785, forward strand.
GGCATCCAATATATTATAGAATAGTTTATATTCATTATCTATTTGTAATTACAATTATTCTAGTTATTTACAAATTTCTTAATATCTTGATGCTTATGGATTTTTAGAGTAGTAACTAAGCTGTTATTATTTATCCTTCAACTATTCTAAATAACAATTCAATTATCGTTCCTTTGCCCTGCCAACCTCATTAAGCTACCTTAATTATCTTTCTAATTCCTCATTCTCCTCAAAATGTTAATATTAGTAAAGATCATTATCAGTCATAACCCTATTATGTTCAATTATTTCTTTTGTACTGAATTCCAAGTTTTATTACACATTACTTTGAATTTCATCCTTTACTTCCTTGTACAGAACCTCGCAACTCAATATTATAATCTTTGAATTGCTTTTCTTTAAACCTATCTTTTTAACATTCTATCCCTATCTCTGAGAAATTAAATTTGCTTCTTCATTTACTTGAGGTTATTCCTTGAAAATTATTTATAATTGTTTCTTCTTAAGTTCCATAAACTAGTTATGAGTTATTTCCTAGTTCATAAGTTTCCATTAGAGATTTGCTTTATAATATATTTCATATTCATCTCTCTCACTCTAAATATAATTCTCTTTTTTAAGAAGTTTTTGAATCTCTGCCATTAACCTTTAATGAGAGTCAAAATGACCTATGTAAATGAGATGTTCTGTTTCCCTCTCTTTTTTGACAAATACCCTAATTTTATAGCTCATTATTATATAATATAATCATTGTTAGTTTACAATTTTTAATTATTTTTAGAAGTTTAATAATTACTAAGTAGCCTTGGTTCTCTCCTGTCGTATTTTTTGAAGATCTCTATCCTTCTCACTCAACAGCATCATCTTGTTTGTATATTGATTCCCCTAAAGGTAGTCAATTTATTCCATTTCTTTCTTAATTATTTCTATTTCCCTATCTAAGTATTTTAGGAGGGCTTTTTGATTATCTATTTTTCTTTGCAATTCTAAATTTTAAATTACTCTTAAATATTTTTGCCTCTCTTACTAAAAACTACCAATAAGTTCATTACTATGCTTATTCAAATTATGTCTGAATGTTCTATCAAATTCTTAGAGATGATGATCCTTTTATTTATCATGAACACTTTCATACTGAACCTTTTAAGGAGTATTGATTTATTCCTATTCTTATTTTGCCATATTTGAAATTGCTCTTTAATGTTATGCAGTTTACAAATTTGCTTAACTACTCATGTTTTGTATGTTCTTCTCTTAATCAATCTTGAATATCTTTTATACTGTTAAAGGCTGTCGTCTAAAGAGATTAATGGAGTGATTCTTGAGCTTATTTAATGATGACTGTCTTTCAGTTTTTGATTGATTATGGGAAGGACTCATAAAATTCGATACATTCATTTAAGTATAATTTGATTAAAAACATAATAACACAATGATGGACTAAAAAGATATACCGTAGAAAGACACCCGTCCATAAACAGTATATATTATTTAATCTTAGCAAGTACTAAATACTAAAGGAAATGAAGAATAGGATTAGAAAAATTAGTAATAAAAATTGGAATAAAGGGAGATCCCATAGAAGGATACACGCCCCTAAACAACAGTATAAAAATCTATCACAATAGGATGTAACAAATACTAAAGGACATGAATTTGAAGAATATGATTTAAAGAAAGAATTAATGCAAGGATTAGCAGCAAAGGGATATGATAAACCCTCTCCTGTGTAAGAAGAAACAATCCCCTTTGCTCTGGCTGGAACAAATATAATCGCTAGGGCGAAAAATGGTACAGGCAAAACTGGAGCATACGTAATTCCTATTTTGGAAATGTTTGAACCAGAGCCATATATATAATCTTTAGTTCTAGTCCCAACAAGAGAATTAGCCCTACAGGTCTCTTCGGTCATTATTGATATTGGAAAATACATGAATGTTGAATGCATGGTATCAACTGGTGGTACTGATTTCAAAGAGGACATCTACAGACTTAAACAGGTAGTACATATTTTAGTTGGTACTCCTGGAAGAATCGTCGATCTAGCTCAAAGAAAATTAGCTGACTTTTCTAAATGCAAACACTTGGTTTTAGATGAAGCCGACAAATTACTTTCTGCTGACTTCATTTAAACTATTGTGAAGACTCTATCATTTTTACCCAAAGAAGTTTAAATTATGTTATTCTCTGCTACTTTCCCTGTCGAAATTAAAGGATTCATCGATGAGTACGTGGAGAAGGTACAAGAGATTAATCTCATGGATGAATTAACGCTAAAAGGAATCACATAATATTATTTATATATAGAGGAAAAGAAGAAGGTTAATTGCTTGAATTTCCTCTTCTCAAGATTAGAAATCAATCAGGCAATCATATTTTGCAGTTCGGCTAGGAGGGTGGAGTTGCTTACATAGAAAATAACTGAATTTGGATATAGTTGCTTCTACATACATGCTAGAATGCGGCAAAAAGATAGGAATAAGGTATTCCACAGCTTTCGTAAAAATATTGGAAGATGTTTGGTATCGACTGATCTTTTTACGAGAGGTATTGATATCTAATCTGTGAATGTTGTTATTAATTTCGACTTTCCTAAGACTTCTGAGACCTATTTGCATAGAATAGGAAGATCAGGCAGGTAATAAATAAGTTTAATCTAATTTTAGATTCGGTCATTTAGGATTGGCTATTAATTTCATTACAGATGCAGACAAGGATTCATTGGTCTAAATCGAGTAAGAATTAGATACAGACATCAAACCTTTCCCCAAAGAGGTTGATAAGAGTCTTTATTGATATTATCACTCAATATATGATAACAGAAAATAAATACAACAACAAACAACAAAATACCATAATATATCATTGATTTAATAATTCACGTTGCTTTTCTCCTCCCACATAACCATAATTCTTGAATACCGTGCTGAAATAGGCTTCTCCTTATGACAAAGATCGTATCTATGTACTGTAACCAACAGTTTCACTCAAAGGAATAATTCCTCTAATAATAGTTCTTCCTGAAATTTCTTTACCAAACCTGCTCTTATCATCCAAAATGTCATCAACCTTTCCTCTTCTAACTGATATCAAATCATTCATTATGGACTAAACAGATTTGTTGGGGCAAGATATTTCTAAACTCATAACTGGTTCCATGATTAATGGCTTATTATAAATATAATCTTTACTTTGACTTTATCAGCAAAATTTTTCATAATTTACGATACGCATCTACCAATGGCTAGCTCAGTTGTTCTTCTGGTTATATATCTTCCACCCTCTATAGTGGCTCTGACTCCTATAAGTGGATTTGATTGTAAAAATCCCTTATTCAGAGAAGCTTATAACATGCTCTCTAAATTATAGAATAAGGTAAACGGCATAGATGATAGATCATAAACAGCTTCTTCTCCATTCTCATCAATTATTGTATCCACTTAAACAACTTTCTCTGGGTTCTTTATGAATCTAATTTAAGAATCATTAGAAATTTTTGTTTATTTTTATCTATCTTTGAATTCCTAATAAGAAGCGTCGAACTCATTACTCCTCTCGAAATCAAAAATTAATTCATTTGTTTGACTTTCTATAGGCTCAAGAGATAACTCTAATTCAAACCATAAGGGTCTGCCTTTTATAGTTTCCTAATATGTTAATGTGTCTTATGCAAATTCAGAGATGCTTTCTTTGTATTCCACTTGCATTTTCTTTAAAGTGGTTTTCAATCCAAAGTCTTCCTTCAACCTTTACACAACTATCTCTAAATGTAATTCTCCCTAACCTCCAATAATTATTTGTTAACTCTCCTCATCTAAAGTAATTTTCAACGAGTCATCTTCCATTTGAAGTGTCTACAGAGCCTAGTCAATTTTCAACTTATCCTTAGATGACTCATATTCCAATCTTGCAAAAAATACACACTAAGGCAAGTTTAATGGCTAAAGAATAAACCTAAATTATATTATTATAAGTTACTATGGATCATTGTTATTTATTATCGTGCAACCAGGTGAGCCTTGTTTTGTTTATAATGCAACTATATCTCCTGCTGTAGCAGATGTTATGGGAACATACTTGTTTGCTCTTACTCTATAAATATTTTGAACTTTGACGGCTTCGTCTTTCGTACTGTTTTAAAAATTTGTCTTATAGTCAATTTAACCGCTATAAATTCTTGTAAATGCTAAAGGACCTAAATCAGCATCTTGAATTATCTTATACATATAAGCTGTCAATTTTTCAGATTTCTCCAACTTTCTTAAGAGAGTAGGGTTCTTAAAGTCAAAAACAGGAGGTCTCTCGTGTGGTGAGGGCAGTAATAATCCTATTGCATCAAGGAGAGGCTATATTCCTCTATTTTTTAAAGCAGATCCCACATAAACAGGACAGATCTTCGTGGGATTACTATGTAAGGCCTTTCTAATAGCATTTATCAATAATTGTTAATTTAATAATTCTTAGGAATCCTCCAAATATAGGTCTGCAATTTGATCATCAAATTAACTAATCTCAGATAGTAAATTATCTCTTTTTTCTTTTAGAAGTGCCTTATTTGAGAATTCAACAATCTCAATAGTATTTCCTAGCTTGTCTAACCATCTTATTTCTTGCTAAGATATTAGATCGACTACAGAGTTGAAATGATCAGTCTCTCCTATGGGAATTTGCATTCTACCTCATTCTAAATCAATACATTAAGGGACTGATATTAAGTCTATTTTTGATTGTGTCTATTGTGTAATCCAAACTAGCTCCTTGTCGGTCCATCTTATTAACAAAAGCAATTCTTGGTATATTGAATTTGTTCGCTTATAGCCACACAGTCTCTGATTAAGTTTCTACTCCACTTACACCATCAAAGACAGCTACTGCTCCATCCAGGACTCTTAGTGACCTTTCTACCTCTGCTGTGAAATCAATATGGCCTGGAGTATCAATCAAATTATATTGATGTTTATTCCAACTAAATGTGATAGCCGCTGATCTTATGGTTATTCCTCTTGCCCTTTCTTGTGGCATAAAATCCATAGTGGTGTTCCCATCATGTACCTCCCCTGGGTATGGTATTGCTCCTGAATAAAATAACATTCTCTCAGTTGTGGTTGTTTTTCCAGCATCAATATGAGCTATAATCCCAAAGTTTCGTATACTATCTAAGCTTGCAACTGGCATCGCTTTGAGTCTTTCCTATTTTTCTTGCAATATCCTTTCTTTTATTGAAGAAAATGAACGTCTCAAATACATATTTATAATTAATTATTGAGAAATAATTGATTCAAAGTCCTATTTCGTAAACCTTTGGATAATTATTAAGTTATATAATTTTCTTTTTAATTTAAAGTGGTGTTCTTCCAACAGACCTCCCAGTAGAGGAGTTTGTCATATTTTCGGGCAATGTATTTTGCTTGTGAAATCCCTTTTTCGCACCTCCTTTATTCTCAAGTGCCTCTTTTAATTTTTTGATAAGCTATTCACCTATCGCGTTTTTTTGTTTTTGCAGTTTTATTATATTGTTCTACATATTATCCAATTCTTTTTACAATTGATCTATGATATTAGTTAAACTTATTTTCTATCTATTCAATTCACTTTTACATTTTTACTATTCCTTAATATCTTTTAATTTTTGTTCCAATTTTTACTTTTATTCTCCAAATATTTTTAGTTGTGCATCCAATTTCACTATTTTAGCATCTTCAAAATTGCATAACTTTCTGAATTCTTTTAGCACTTCGGATAAGCCATTTTATATTTTTTATTAGAATTCCTATCCCTCTTATTCAATTTTTTTCTTCATTTCATCCTTTATTTCATCCTTCACTTCATAAATAAAAGCTGAAATAATTCTTATTTTTGGATTTCTTGCAGTCATTGGTCGAGTTGGAATATCTGGAACTGTATTTTGTATTTATTGAATTTGGTGTATTTATTGCGGTTCTTACATTGTTTATGCCATTTAGTCTTCTCCACTAAATGATCGAACTCTCACACTATGAAGTTAGACTTAGGACTAAAAATTATTGCTAAATAATGAATGAATTTTACAAATTTTTTTCTAATCTCTAATACTCTTATTTAATTCTATTTACATCTACCATCATATATCTCGACTTTGAATCAATAAAATCCTGAAGAGATTCTTAATCCTTAAGTAGCTTCCAATCCTTCTCGACTCGATAGTATATTGGGAGTGTATGTGCATTCAACTTTACCTCTTTAGGCAAAATTATTTGAAGTTTTATTCTTATCTACTGTTTAATTATTGAAACATCTCCTTGAGACACCACTTTTATCACTGGAGAAGGTTAAGAAAGATCCATTCCTTTTAATTTTACTAGGTACTCAATTTTATTATCCATTTATAATAATGCTCTTAATAATAATCAATTTTATATTTGTTTGAGCAATTATTATTAATCGCAAAATATTTCTCTATTACTTTTTCATTTACTTGATTTTATAAATTCTATGTCTAATCCAACCTTTTAATTTAAATTTCTAGATTGTGAATATCATCTTTCACTTTTTGAATTTCTATTAATTTGGCTGATTTCTTTTCTAAATATCCTGCATACTATCGAAGAAATATTTTAGACTAATCCTTATCTAATATTTATTCTATTTGGTTAAACTACTCCTTTACCAATTCTTATGCGTAATCTGAAGTATTTTCAACAAATTTTCTCTATTGATCAGCTTGGTTTAAGTCTTCATTTTTGTTTTCAAAATAATTCATGAAATTTTTTATATTATTAATATTATAAATTAAGGAAGATAAATATTCGATACTTTTTACCTTTTTTCGATAAATGTTTAAACTATAACTAATGAATTAATTAAAATCATGTTTGCTGAATAAGATTCTTGACCCATGGTAACTTATTATTAGGACTGAGTTTTTAAATCAATTATCTTCCATTTTTCCCTTAAGGAGTTTAAGTTTCCAATTAAAAATTGACCACATTCAAAGTATTTTAGGGTATTGAGCTAATTCTATCTTACTAAGATTTATTAGAAGATGCTTGTTGTTAATTATTATATCTATCATTTTGTTTAATTGATTGTTTAAATATCGGAATACTTTTCAACTGTCTATGAGAATGATGCTTTTACATTCTTTGATCTGGATTCTCTGTTTTATTTCTTGCAGTTTATTCTTTATTTTATTCTTAAGTATTTTATTTATTAGTCGTTTAATTCTTATCTTAGCTCTATGGATCATTAATTCCACATGCTATGGATGTAGCCATTTGTTCCACTAACAAATTGCTTTTTTCATTAAACTGTTATCTTAGATCCTGTAATTCAGTTTAGATTTATATGATTTAAACAAATTAAGATTCGCATTCCTCAATTTATTTTTATGTTAAAGTCTAATTATTTAATTATTTTTGTTCTTCTAATTTAATCATGAGTTTATTATATTGATCTTATTTATGATGAATATCCTTCTAGAGCAGTACGAGTTTCAGATCTTTTGATTTGAGCTTATTTTATTGGTTTATCAATTCCTGACTTTGTTACTATTATAATTATTTTATAAATTCCGATCCCGCAGCTTCAATCCTTTATTTCAAATCGCTCTTAAGACAACCCTCGACATCAGTATACAGTATAATCTCATTTCTATTTTACTTTTACCTGTTGTTATCTGATTCCCTCGCAGTCTATATTTATTCCTCAAATACATTATTCTGAATCTTTCTCAAGCTAAATATCGAAAGGGTTTTACGAAATTTAGACCTTTATATAAGTTTTAATATGTTACAAAGTAGGATCACAACCTTTTTGTGAATTTTTTTCTAACTCTGATTAAACTCTATCTATCTGAAGTTTAAGATAATCACTTTAAGAAGTGATAAATTTAAAGAAGTTTTCTGTCTCCGTCAATAGATGCCAAGATTACTCAAAGAAAAAAAATATTTTCAGATCATCTTTTGATAGCCCATCTATCATATATGTTTGAAATAGCTTAAAAATGGATTTAAGTATGCTTTAGAGTGTCTTGCCCTCAGCCTTTGTCTCAAATACAGGACTAGGCTTAACAATTCCCTGTATTTTTACATGGAACGCAAATTAATTACTCATTTTTATAATTATTCATTTCTTTTCATGATATTAGTTAACTCTTCCAGAGACTTTTAGAGATTTATCTTATCATCATTCATTTTAATAAGCTCACTCTTTCTTTCTAAATGAATAATTTATTTCTATCGATTATTTGCCTCTTATTTCTACTGTCTATCTCCTTTTATATTGATCTCATTTTATTTTGCTTAAATCTCCTTATCGAGCTCGCTAATTTTTAAGAGTATTTATTTTCTTCTCTTTTAATAAAGAACATATCTAGCAAGATAACTATCAGGATTGCTAAGCTCGGCTTACTTTTTGATTAGCTCAAATTGTTGCTTTACAGTAGCTTCAGCTTGAATTACTGCATCGTTTACTATAACCTTTTTTTAATTTTCGTTCAAATTCATATATTCTCAGTTTACAAATTTTAAATATTCATTCAAAAATATATATAAATGGAGTAAAATAATCATTAACCTATCTTTCATCCTATTATTAAACCTTTTAATTTTCATTATTATAAACTTATAATTTTCATGGATTGCAATTATATACTAGTCCGTCCGTACAATATCAAACTTGTGAATAAAGAGACAATTAACTATGACATTCAGTGATAAGGCTCATTATCGTAAACTAATTTTAACTTTAGTTGCATTTTCAACCTACCATTTGTTTTTCCTGTTT
>VMTU01000195.1:0-61503 GCA_016759055.1 Paramecium bursaria
TTTTAAAAAATAAAATATAAATATATAAAATCACACATCTCTTTTTTCTGGAGGAACATAATCCATTTTAAGTAATCTAAACACATCCTCCTCTCTGTAACATGGAATAGGTTTACCCTTCCAGACAGATTTATTATGTGGGCCCCGAAACTCTCGAAATACTCCATGGTCTGATAATCCATAGCCTTTTGTTTGTGCGAATAGTCTCATGCTCCTATTAAATTAATCTGATCCAGTAAAATATAATACAGCGCTACCGAACTATTCTCTTGGATATACCTTCAGATCTAACCTTCTATGAAGTAAATTAATTTTGCATATGCCCATATACATTTCATATCCTTTGGAAAATTTAGGCTTTGTGAGATCAGCAACAATCAAATTTCCTTTTAATTTTTCAGCCAAATTTGTTAGAAATTAATCATCTCTTTTTCCTAAAGTGTTTGTGATTAAAATATCAATATCACCACAGAATGGTTTTAGTCTTCTATATGAACCGCAAACAACAGCCTCGTATCCTTTTGAAATTTCCTGAATTGTCTATAGAACCAAATTAAAAATAGCTGTCACTTCATCTCTTGGTATTTTCTATGATGTATCATCAACATATTCAAGAGCCTTAATAGAAGCGTCATCTAATTTGTCAGTATTTTTCCTTAAGTCTTCAATAGTCGTGATGCCTTGACTAAATAAATAATTAGCCTTCTCAACCCCAATTCCAAATACTTTTTTTAATGTATCAAAGGCTTAATTTTTTACTGATTTGCTCAAACCCTCTGCTTTTTATATATATCCTGTCTAAAGAAATTATCTAACTTTTTCTTAAATTTTTTTGCCAATTGCAGGCATACCATCCAATTAGCTTGCATCAGTTATCTTAAATGGGATAGATTTAATTTAACCAATTGCTCTAGCATAAGAAGTTTTTCTTCCAAAATCGTTATCATATGCATAGTATGTCTAAAGCTTTTTTAACTACTCTATAAGTTCTGTATTATGCTAAACCAATGCTGAGCCTTCAGTACAAACGAACTTTTATTCTTTAGGTTCCCATTACATCTTTTCTCGTGTTCCTTTTTACTCCTCAATGTTTTTAATTCTTTGAAATTTAATATCCCTTTTAACATCTAATCCTTCAAATAGATGAGATTCTACAATTTGACAATCTTCATCGCCATAAAATGGAACCCCTTGATACCCATATATTTCTTCTTCTTTTTTAATGATTGGTTCATAGTTGTAGTCAAGTTAATATTACATTTAATTATGCAATAGTTAGAGCATTTTCTATTTTTTTTATTTAATCTTATCCTCTTAATAATAAGATTTATGGGGATCATTTATAGGTTCGCTCTCCTCGACTTATTATTCAAAATGTCTGTAAGGAATCATGTTTATAATTTTCCCCTTTGTTATACATTTTGAGATGAACTCTGGCTTTAAAAATTTATCGGGATCAAAAGAAACTCTTAACCGTTTGCATAATTTAATTGCTTCATTCTCATTTATAGACGGTATAATTATAAAAGCACCATCTTCATATTTATCAAATTGTAATACAGTTCCTGCATTATCTTGTATGATTTTAGTTAGAACTGAAATTTTCTAAGCACTTAATAATATCGATTGCGAAGGAAAAATGAATTTCATATTCATGAACATAACTATCAATTTATAAAAAATAATAATATTTAATATTATAACATTATAAAATAGTAAAAATTAATATTTTTTATTACAGGCCTGATGATTCGTTTTTTTTTTTCAAAAAGTCCACTTCAATTTTTTTTGTTGTCAATAGGTCTACTTCAATTTTTTTCTCATTAGGTCACTTCATTTTTTTCTCAATATGCACTTGTTTTTCCAACATATTACAATTTAAAAAACTTAGAATATTCTTTTCACATTGTATCCTTTCATTCAAGTATTATATTAATATTTGTTATAGATTAATCAATTAATATGTTAAATAATTATAATGCAGAAGACCAATCATAAAAATAACAAAAAACAAAAAATTGTTTAAACTGAATAAATCATTATGTCATCCTTGACAGATTTTATAGACCAGTTCCTAAGCACGAAAATATATTGCCCTCAATTGCAAATGTGACTCCTAACATTTGTTTTATTATTCTTAATGTTTCCACAGTTTAAATTGATATTCTCCCAATATTAAATTAGTTTAATTTTTTCTCTGAAAGTGCCATCAAAATGAAAGCATATTGTTGAAGGCTTGTATCGACACATCCACTATATTAAATTTCATCTAATAGTTATAGAGCAGCTTTCTCACCAACGGATTCAGGATCCTTAGCCCCATCAGGTGAGTATTCTGAATCAGTGGATATGAATACTCCATCAACAGTTTCAGCAACTAATGACACTCCATAACCACTTTCAAAATCGATGCCTTTCACAGATTTTTAAATATCTGTATGAATCCAAACATCAGGAATGTAATCATTAAATACATTTCTTGCCTAACTTACCAATCTATTCAATAAATTTGGAGCAATTTTAGATCCTGAGCACACACCTCTAATTCTTTTGATGGGTCCTCTCTCCAGTTATTCAACACTTTTTAAATATTTTATTGGTTATGATTTTATTATGACTAAGCCTTTACCACCATATCCTCTTCTTGTGACTTTCACTTAGCAAACCCAATCTGGAGCAAATCGTTTAATTAAAGGAATCAAGGCATTAATTATTGTATCAACAGAGCAATCCATACTATCATTTGTTACACCCTCTAATTCTAAATTTAATTCTGCTTTTGCATAAAGAGACAATATTAGAATAATTTCTAAAAAGTATGATATTGATCGATCTCCACAATCAAACTTAATAGGTTCTCCATCTCTATTCGTTAATATTCCAGGTATGTAAATTAAACTTTATGGTTTCACTTCAACTTTACATCCTGTCTATAAAATTTGCAATAATCGTAATAATCTTTATAGATGTGATCCTTGTTGCTACTTAAATTCTATTTTAACAGCTCTTTCACTTAGCGTTGAACACAATAAAATTTCTCTTATATTGACCGATTATTAAAAATTTATCATAATTTATCATAATTTATATATTATAAAATCATTTGCTTTGAAATAAATCAAATACATCAAGCCTATCATCAGGAGATATCTAAAGTCTTGAATCATTTTTCTCATTTGAATTAAGTGCCTATTAATTAAATTCAATTTTTAATAAATCTCCATAGTTGTTTATACTATCCTTTTCTAAATTTGGCCGAAGTCTAGTTAGCAGAAATTGCATTCTCGAGATCTCATATATTTAATTAGTGATTGATAATTTCAATCTCGCCTTCTTAACCAACTATTTGTAATATTTGATAAACTATGGTTTATCTTAGATTTAGTTTTATGAATGAACATCCTATAACTTACCAAGTATTGAGCGTTTAAGTTTTATTTTCTTAAATTCAGGATAATACATTTATATTATTTTATCAATCAGAGCCTCCTCAAGTTTCAAACCATTTATTTTTTGAAATAAAATCCCTATCATCAATAAAGCCGAAGTAATCGATCCTACTTCAGCAAGAATGTTTCCTAATTTGGGATATTAAACATAAACTCTATACTATATTTTATCTAACCTCATAATGCAATTGAGATATATATTAAGATCACTCTTTTGAAAGTATTTAAGAGTATTTGACTGTAATCCAACAGAAAAATCACTTACAAAAGTCTGAGATTCCGGATTACTATAAAGTAGGTTTTCATCGACACTCAATAAAGTGGTTCTAAAATTAATTTGTAATGACGCTGTTTGCTGCTATTCCAAGTTAATATATTATTATTGATTGATGGTATGTATAGTTCTAGTTATTGGATCGAATTATTAGGTAGTATATTGTATCAGAAGAACTAGTTAAGATTGGTTGAAGAACTCTTGAATTCTTTATTGGCTTGCACAGTTTGGTATATTCACACACTCATATAGCATCAAAATATATTCAACGCCATTATTCCTATCTGATTTATCATATTTAAGTGTAAAGTTATAAGGTAATATTGTGTCAGACATTTAGGATTCCTAGCTCTTAACGAGAGGAGGCTAGTATTGAACTCCTGTAATGTTCCTATTTTAAATCTATACAAGGTTTGGAATCAAAATCAAATTTTATGGATCAAAGGGATTGATTCCATCATTTACAATAATAGAAAAACTTATCAGATTCTCATCTATTAGCACTGATTATTCCTTTACTATCTATTATGTTGTTGAGATATTAGGTAATATGCTACCAGAGCTCAACAAATACATTTTGTAAACAAAGAAACAGAAACTCACAAAATAAAGGACAATGGTTGCGACTCCTCCAATAATACTTTAATGTTCCTTTTCGCCATTATCGACTGGTTAAACATAAGGCTATCCGAAGGCATCCAATTTTTTAATAAATCTCATTTTTTATGTATTAATAAGAATATAATTTTATAAAAATATAAACAATCATGATTCCCCTCTTGGAATAACCACTCCCACTTGTTCATCTATATCATTATTTCTGGATCTATTGGAGTCATCGAGCACATGATCAAGCACTTATTCTGATACGATTTAGTTCAACTTAGTTTACCCCTTTTCAATTGATTCGAATAAAAGAAGTACTTCATTGTCTAATTAGTTTATTAATATTTGGTCTATCCTTGATTATTAACTTTTTGATTTAATGGTCATATAGGATAAATAGGCTTCAGTTATTTTCACTAACTCTGTTTTTTCTTCCTACAAAATAAATTAGAACTGCTAAATTGATTCAAGTTCTTTAATCCTCCCTTCACTTTCATTATCAAATAAGTTCACTGGAATATTGGGTTTTGGTAAATATTAAAATAATTTAAGCTGTTCCTAATCTAATAATAATCCTTTCATTTTTTCTAATTCAAATAGCTTCTTCAAAATGTAGGCCACATCTAACTTTTATAAAATTTTGTCACTGGCATAATTTATCAATTTTTTTTCTTTTTGTCTGCATCCAAATATCATTAAAACAATTTCCTTAAATCCTAAATTTAATGAATCAGTTCGTTTTTTCACAAAATATTTCATTTTCTTCGAATCGTTTATATTTACTCCATTTAAAGTATGAATAGTTTTTGTCCTGAAAAAACTTGACTATTTCATTTTGCTTGTTGCTCGAAGTCTTTAGCTTATTTATGGAGATATCATATCAATATTTTCATCCATAGGACTTTTTGACTCTTAAATTGTTTATTGTTCAGGATAGACAAACGAGAATATTTTATTAGCCATTTGTAGATTCATCATGAGATAAATAATTGGAGTTATCAAAATTTGGGCTAAGTAATATAGAACCTACCAAAACCCTCCAATAGACCCTAGTATTTATTGCAATTTTTGATATTATCTATCATATAGTTACGTTTTCTGATCCAAAGTTATCGTATGGTAGATGAGATATTGGTTGTTGTAGATATTTTACGCTTAAGATATTGAACTTTGCATCACAGCGTTATATTCTTATAAATCTTTGAAAATTAAGCCAACATCACTCGAAACTTTAGTAGGCCTATAGTATGACATCATTTCTTTTGATGAGGTGATCGAAAATGTGGTGTATTGAAGGTTAATGATCTAACTGAAAGGATTACCAGGGTTGTTTAACTAATTCAGAGTGTCACTAATATAAACAGCATAATATCCTGAAGCTAATCCTGCACTTATTGTAGAATTTGAATTACAACCTGTATAATTGGTAGAATTCTAACACGCAGATGCCTTTACAGTTAAATATTGATAGTTGGCTCCAACGACATTTCCTTGTAATTGGAATGGTCTTTAATCCCATTGTTCTTAATTAGGACATAACAATAAAGTTAGGTTTATGTTTTTGAAATAGGATTTTTATACTTCTGTGGGGAAGTGTTTAGTCATATTGCATCTCTCTAAGTCATAGTTGATACAGCTAGTTTAGCTTATTAATTTTAGTACCTTGAAGTCACATTAATCAAGGAACCCGTTGTGGGATCTATATTTCTTTTTCTTTAGCAATTCTGTATTGAAATTTAGAAATCCTTGTTGTAAGTCGATAGAGAGTTCAAACTCAACCTAGTTAGCGTGATTACTAAGGTAAAGTTTTCTTTAGATAAATAAACAGGTTCGGAGTCAATCAACTAAACTTCATTGAAAACTACGGATGGACTTGTTTGATTGATTAGATCTTTGATCGAAAAGAACTAAGGCATATTATATATTCCTACAAAATAAATGAAACACAATGCAGCTATTCCTACGGTGAAAATATGACCAATAAATGTTGTGAACTTATTTTTCTTTAGAATTCTGAAAACAGGTGGTTAGGCGAACAGATCTAATGTTTAAGTGGTCTCTTTTAACAACGAAAAATACGAACTCTTATCTCTCAACTTTAACATTAATATTTCTCAGATTAATAATTTTCTTTGTAGAATAAAAACACACTATCAATAATTTTTCTTATTAATTTCTATCATTAAATATTTGAAAATGGTTTAATCGTTATTTTTCATTCACAATAATTATTGATTGGATCAGCAAGAATCCGATAATTTTGATTTTAGAAATGCATTTTAGGATGCTGATGCAATAACACTTTCATTTAAGTTTATTATTATATAGTTTGTCCACATATTCTTCACTTTTTTTAATAACACTTTTTTTCGTTCCATCTTTCCTAATTTTTTTATAAACCAACAGAATTATAATATTTGAATAAATAAAGATGTTATATAAAATATCAGCGCCACTCGTCCTAGTAATCACTCCACGAGCCCCAATCTAATCTAGGGTTGAAAACAAATCTGTGAGGCGAAGGAGATGAAATGCTTGAATCAGTCTCTTATCTATCGTTCAAGAATCTGAAATTCGTAAGCTTCCTCTTATATTTGCCGTGTTTATCTATTAATTTATCTATGGAATTTAATTTAGTCTCTTGCGTGTCAAATAGAAATTTTATAGATTTCTTGTTAATTTCAAACATTTATTTTCTTTTCTTAATACAGGCGGTAAACTATGATATCTCTAATAATTTACATGAGATTTAAATTTGCTTCTTTAATCTTTCCATTAACATCCATCAACAGAGCAACAGATTTGTTAAAGTTTGCAAGTTTAAAAATGATGAAGTCTACCATAAAAGTCTAACTTACTTTGGCAAGCATAACATTAAATTTAAATTTATTAAAAACTGTTTATAGCATCTTCCGAAATTCTTATTATGGAATTTCTGCACTAACAATAATTTATCTCACATTACTGAAAAGGGAAATATTCATCTCCAAAAATCTTTTATGAGTCAAGCGGTTTACTACATCGGTTACAAATGGTCACTTATATATGATCGATCTATTTTTAGATTAAAATTTAAAACTATTCCAATTCCTATAACCCTATTTATTGTTAACATCGTTTTTGATGTTTCTAGTATTTTTATGCTTTTATTTCCTTTTTGCAGTTACTGCAGACAATATTCATTTTTTACATCAAATAATCCTATACATCATCAATCTAGTGCTTTTAGATTTTATTCTTAATTTATTACACCTAATTAATTTCATAAACTTACGTGATATTTTTTATCTTCATCTAACTATAGCAATTGGTACTTCCACATTACAAAGGGTTTTTAGCAAAATTAAAACAATGTTAACACAGAAATCTTTTCGGAATATCATCAAATGTAGCATATACAATGGATTTCATCAGCACAAAATATTAAATGATTATTAAATATGGTAATTAAATGAATAATTAGAAAACAACTATCAACTAATAAAGGATAGTAATATTTTAACCATTTAATATGTGCTTATTTTAATAAAATAAACATTAAGATATTATGATTACTTAGAATTCATTTATTAATAATAATAAATAGTCAAATATTATCATTCTTATTGATTCTATTTTTCCTAAAATTAGAAATTCTTATCGAAAAAATTATTTGATATTGCAGTTTTTAAATTAGATTATATCTAATTATTAAAAATTGGAACTATAGTGCAAATTATTTTTGGAAAAATTTTATTCTTTTCAATTTTATGATATAATATCATTCTAAGATTTGGTCCACAAAGTTTAAATTAGCAACTTGTAGATCAATTCTTTTTTCAACTCTATCCTATTGAAACTTTAATTCTGAGTATTTGCACTGCAACTCATGAACTTCTATTTCTGCTTCAACAATTTAGTTTTAGACTTGATAAATCCCCTTTTAGCAATATTTTTTGTGATAATCGTAATCTCTATTCTTTCCGGTCCATCTGCATTATTGATATTTTGGACATACTCTAAACTTCAATGGGCACTTCTTAAAATGATTTAATGCCGAGTTTATATCTAATAAAGTATTACACTTATTAATTGAACAAATTATTATTATGGGTTTGATTATTGATTAATCTACTTCTGTAAAACTACTTTAACATGAGTGTTTAACTTTGCATATGAAACAGATTATATTTTAGCAAGCAGTGCAAGTTTAAGGTGAAAAAGGAATATCTTTGCAGTCGTTGCATTTTGGATGACTTTTGTTCTAGTTCAGTCTAAATCGGGATGATAACTTTATATTTCTAGTGTAAATATCTTCACATTTTATTTAGTGCTTTTTTATTTTGAAGGCATTCTTGATTTAACCACAAAATTTGCATTTACAACTAAGCATATTATAGTTCGATCGATCCCAATGAGATACTTGTTCGAATGGATGATTCTCACACCTTCTTGTTAACTATTCATTATATGGCAAAGTTGGTTGAGCACAAATGTTTAAACAAATATAACATTTAAAGATCTCGGGCATCTCTTCAATAGAATCAAAAACTATTTACTTTTACATAAGTTTGAAATTATATGAAATGATACTTTAGTTATTAACTATATTTATTATATATATCATTGAAATTTTTATCTTTTGTATGCAATTAATTATTAATTATTAGAAAAATAAAATGGATGAAATTATATATATGATTTATATTAATTTAAATATATCATGATTCTGGTTATTAGGGTGGTTCTTCGGCTGGCTACTCTGGAGGTTTAACAGGCTATTTCTATTTTTCAATTATTGTAGGTTTTTCTAATTATATATAAAATTTAATACTATAAAGCTCTTTTATTGCTTGTGTTTACTTCCAATTATCAGGGTGTTCCTCTAATTTCTTACTAAGTTCTATGAATTTGATTAAATAATATACCTTGCTTTCTATATTTTACAGGATTTCTGAGAGATTTATCCTCCAATAGATATCTGAACCTGAATTCTATTCCCTACTTATCATTAGGCAGGGCTAAATATTAAATCAAAGCATCCAAAGTGTCAGGTGTTACCTCAGTTATCCCCTTATAATTATCTATCAACATCGCCTTCTACTCTAGTTTCTTTTACTTTTCCAATTCTTATTTAGCCTTCTCTAATCTCTCTTCTTATTATTTAACCTCACTAACAATTTATTTTTTCATAAATTATTTAGTTTGATGGGTCCTCTTAACTGTCTGCGGAGGTGGTACTGCTTCCTCTTAATTATCTGAAGTTGGTACAAATCCATTCTTGATCCTCTAAGATAGCTAATTAAAAAAGTCAAATCCTTTAATTGATATTCTCAATAATGCCTGGAGGAATTCATAATAGTCTAAACCTACAGGTTTCTAATGTTTTTTGAATGTAATCGAATTGAACACCCTTAAGAACTCAGTCATCGACAATACCTCAGGTTATATTCTAAACCTATCACCAAACCACATAAACATTCTCAATGGTATGTCCTTATAATCTGATAATCCTATATCCTTAAAATTCTCTAATTAAATGAGTTCAAACAAATAGCTTAATTGGAAATTATATTTTTAGAACACTAACTAATATTCCTTTGATCCGTACATTTTAGCAATTCTTTCAGTGGTAACTTTTTCCTTCTACTTAATCACATCCCCCTTCTTCTCTATGTAGAGATATAGATTTTCATAAGTTTATTTCCACTTCTCCTCTTTCTTTTTCTCTTCCTCCTCTTCTTGTTTTTCCTTATTTTTGGCAGCTTTTAGTATTTCAGATTATTATTTAATTTTCTTCTCATTAAATTCATTAAACTCTTTCTTCTTCAGAGATATCTCAGCAGCCTTCCTACCCTTTTCCTCTAATTCTTATTTCAATCTCTCTTTCTCATCCTCCTTAGCTTTTTCTTCAGCCTTTTTCTTTATTTCATTTAAGTAATTCTTTCTTTCATCAATAATTTTCTATTCCTTTTACTTTTTCTCCTTCTCCTTTTTTTCTCTTTCAGCTTACTCTTTCTTCTCCTCCTCTTCCTTCTTTTTCTTTAATTTTTCCAATTTAACCTTAAGAAACTCAGAATGCTTTTTGATTTTATCATCTCTCTCAATCTTTTCTTTATACTCTGACTCCTGAGCAGCATATTTTTCTTTTATCACTTTATTTATTATTGGATCTGTTCTATCTAATTTATTTCTTCCATTTTCTACAGCATAAAGCATATCTTCAACAACGGCAGCTACTTACTCACCTATTCCACGATCTCTAAATGGAATTTAAGCTAAACCCATTCTAATCCCTAATCCATACGTTCTGAAGGGATCAATTTCTAAAGTCCTCTTATTTGGTAATATCTGAAGGGATTTAGTTGTATCTGGTTTTTTCTTCTCCTCCATATAACTTCCATTCAATCTTTCAGCAACCTTACTTTTAACATGTCCGAGCATGTTAGGCCTACACACTAATTGTGTTTCTTCATGAGTTATAGGTTCTATTAAATTAAAACCTAAGGCTTGGTTCAAAATATCATTTACAATTTCATATGGAATTCTATTTGAATCATCGACTTATAATAAATGAAGGAATGTTAATTTTGGTTCCTTTACAGCTTTATACCCTTCAGGTAATGGATATTTAGGATTTAAAGCAAGTTATTTATTAAATTCTTTGATAACATCTACTTATTAGAAGAACATATTTTCTGGATCATCATATAATTAAGTAGTTTCCCCCTTTGCAGCTGTAGCCTATCTAAATTACTTAATGAGTAAGTTAACACATTAACTTGGTGGTATGTATTTATTTTTCTTACTATAAATTACTATGGCATATTATGTCAAGATCTATTTAAAACCGTCATATTAGAAGTTTGTTAATTCAATCTTATTTCCAAGCAATTATATGGCCACAGCTCTTAATAAAGCATGAAACTACTCCTTTGTTATATGAAAAATAACATCATGATCTTTGAGTAATTGCCACAATTCAGCCTCATTAATAGTTTCTGACTGCTATTGAAAATCGTCAAAATCCTTCGGCTTACCTATCTTAAACCCTGAATTCGAATATTTAAAATATAAATATTTGAATATCTTATGAAATCTTCTAAAAACATGCTCAACCTATAAATTCTCTCTATCCTCATCTTTGGTGAGATCCCATACTTCATATTCAGTAAGCCCATGCTTGAAGGGGACTATTGAGCTTTTGATTCCATCCTTATAGATTAGAGTTGCATCTTAATCTTTTTTAATAGAAATTCCTTATTCTATAGATCTTTTCTCCAAATGCTTTCTTAAATTTTATTTTTATTTTTCCTAACTTTCCTTTTGAGATTCTATCTTAGATACTTTACTAGTGATCTTCTCATTAAAGTTCTTTTTAATGGTTTCTAAACACTCTAATACCTTAGGATCAGCCTTAGTTTATTTTAATGATGCTAATGAATATTGCTCCTCCTTTGTTAATTTAGCTCTCGAATAATGATGCTATGTCTAAGGCTCTTCATCATCTGACATTAATTATCTAGCTTACTACTCTCTGAATTCTACTTCATATATCTCAATAATTCTGTCAGCATTTCCATATAAATCCAGTATGGCCATCATTCCTTTACTATTTTTTTTTGAAAATTATTTGATTTAAATATTTGTATGAGCAACTAGAGGTTTGATCTTATCGTTAAGGGGAGATTACTATAATTACACTATTGTTCTTATAATCTCTACGATTTGATTTCTTTTTTATTGTTAGATTTAGTCCTTACCCTATTATTTTTTCATAGATGCAAAATACATGGCTAACGATATTTTGATAAACTTTAGTATAAACTCCTACATAGTCTAATTTTCAATGTTCTTGCTTAAAATATTAATAATGATATCTGCAGATATGCTCTAGAAAACAATATTGTTTAAAAATATTTTTGCCAACAAATCTAATAATTAAATGGCATTCTTAATCCCAATATTAATATTAGTTAAAAACATGAAGAATTACATATCGAATGTATTTAATATGTATGTCACACCTTCGGAAGTTTAAAGTTATTTAATTAGGGACTCTATCAATAGGCTGCTTGGAATTGATTCGAGTGAACTTAATGCTGACATGAAGTTATTGAGTATGAATTCTCTTATAATTTGATTATCGTGATTTTCCACTAAAGATAAGGTTAAATTTTTGTAAATTAGAGGTGCTAATGAATTTTTATTTGTTCCTAATATAATTAATAATCTAAATAGATGATTCAGACACATAAGTTATAGTGGTTATGATTTATCCCTAGATCCCTTTTTGAGTAATTGAATTATTTAGGATGACAATGTTTCATCAACTTCTCTTGTTGCAAGCACTTGAGATAAAAAATTGAGAGCAGATATTCGTGTATCCGTGGTGTTCTTAAATTCATTTTCAGCTATTTATATAGCTTATGTCATCCAGTCATTTAAAATACCTGTAGATATTAGCTCTTGATTTGGACTAAGCGGAGGAAATAAGAGTTCAATAGAATTGATGAAATCCTTTGTTTCCTTCAATACAGATTTCAATCCTGTAGTAAATACCTCCACAAAATTGTATTTAGCAAACTAACATATCAATTCCACATGGTAAATGGCTAGGTCGGGATGTCTTCTTGCACCCATCAAGCTCGTATGTAATCCTCCTTAATCCTCTAAAAACCAATCTCTTACAATCGATGGCTAAATCATTTAGGATAATTTCGTAAACAATCTAACAGCCTCATATGCCACTTCAAAACTCTTGCTTATCAGCCCTGGTTTTAAAGCTTACAAACTAAAAACAATAGACTTTTTCGTAGTATCTTCTTAGAATAATTTATTCAATTAGCTAGAATTCGCATAGGTTTCTTTATAAAATGCAACTATTGGCTCAAAAACTCCTTTTACTCCTTTTGCAATTATGTGTGCTAAATATTTATTGCTATTAGTGAATAAAGAGGCAGCTTATTTTGTATTCAGTTACAAATTCTTCGCTAATACTATTATGAAGAATTCCAAGCAGTTATGAGTTTTATTTAAGTCTTTTTTGTTATCTATTCTAGTTAAATCGACACTCTAATTTTGTTATTGGATTTTATGTGATGGAAGAACAGATGTATTTTACTCTGTTAGTTATTTCCAACCTAGAGTTTCATTATGGATTTCATTAAGTAATTCATGAATCATTTCTTTATCGCCACCAATTATTAAGCCTCTAGTGTCTGAGTCTATCTAGATGCCAACCTTGGCATATTCTTCTGCTAATATTTTCCAGTTATACATTATGGATGCTTTTTACGTGCTATCCTTAAGTGTATCCAATTTGGATAATGGAGTAGATGGCCTATTATATTTCTATATATTATACCTATTGCGTAACTTCACCATTTCTTTTAATAACATTCCAAATCCTAAACCATTTTCGAACAATTAGAGAGAACTTTTAGGGATTTCCACCTTGTCTGCATACTTTTTCCCATCATTCGGTATGATTGCTAGCTAAGTTAGCCAATTATATAAGTAATCTTTAATTTACATATTTATATTATTAGAAAGTAAAAACAAAAAAATAAAAAGTCATAATCTTATATAAGATTAGGGAATAATATGTTCAAATCCATTTGACATTTATGTGGTACTCTAAATGTTTGAATGCTCTTTAGATATGCCTGAATAATCGATACTATTTAAGAAAAACTTATTATGGGGTTAACCTTCATATTCCTTCAATTTAGTTTCCCTCTCTTATAATTTCAGTGAGAGTTCTTTAATCTACTACACCAATTCTGAGCAACTTTGGAAGTTTATCAACTTTTTAGTCAAATAATCCAATTATAGGTTTTTGGTGTCTATCTCTTCCTATTGTTTCTTGAACTTATCTCTCAATTCAGCCAATTCCTTCACTAATCCTCTTTGATATTGTTCATTAACTATCGTACCTAAAGCCAAACCATTCTATTATATAACATTCATACTTTAATCATGCATATCTAATTGTGAACGACTGCGTATATCTACCTATTTTTTTAATTATTGTATTTCAATCTACAATTACGATTTTTCATAACTCCTCTTCTAATTTGACTTATCTAACATCACTTGATATTTCTGTATCTCCTATTTGGATAATTCATATTTCTGCTATAAATCCTTGCACAATTCCATGTAATAATTCAACTACTTTCTTATATCTTATTCATTATTAACTGTTTTCTTTCTTTCATAACTTTCCTTTACCTTCACTTTAGGTCCTCTCAGAATCAGTTACGTTTTACGTGTAGGCGATGTTGCCGATGGAGATTAGTTTTAAGAATAAAACTATTTCATTAACGAATATTAAAAAAAAATTTAATATAAAATTAAAAATTATATTATATAAAAATTTCTTCATTAATCATATGCAAACATATTCTAATCGTTCTTCCACAGTGAATTTTCCACCCTCTCCGATTATTGAAATGTCTATTATTCACTTTTCTACAATTAGCTCTCTATTCTGGATTTTATACCCATTGTTTTAGGCTAGTATTAAGTTAGCATAGTATCAGATATTAATGGGTTCTAATTGATGCAACTAGATTAATTAGGCAATTTCGATTAGTTAGGAAGATTCGACTAACTTGGTATTTTAGACTATATGACACTTGAAACGTTCTTTCGTTATTACTCAAATGGGAAAACGTTAACAACTTTTGGTGTTTATTTAGATTTCTTGCTTAATTCCATTTGCTTTTGAACTGGAATAAACTCCTCCTCCTCAGTTGGAATAACTGTATGAATTTCATTGTTATCAAATTAGGCTTAACTCATCTAGACCTCTCTTGCTTACTCATGTGATTGAAAACATTCGCTCTCAATAATATTACTCTATTCGATCATCGACTCATGGACACTTTCCTAGTAAAACTAATCGTGTTATGTTAATTTGAGGGTGTTTTATTATAATAAACCAGTTGGCACTCTTAATTCATATTTTTTGGATTATGATTTTATATTATCTCTAAACAATGTCTAATACTCCCAATTGGTTCTTAATGCCTCTGGATTATCTTCAAATGCATCAGTGCGGTGAGGCTAGACTTAACTTTACTACTATTCGAAATTATCTTATTTCTCCTCTTATAAATCATCCTATTAATCTTCCCCATCTTAATCCTCGTCTTGAACTTCATCATCTACTTAATCATCCTCGTCTTATTATTCCTCCTCATATCCACTTTGTGCTTATTCTTCATCCTCAATTTCCTAATCTTCTTATAAGTCTTCTTAAGCACTTATCTACTCATCAACATTTAATAGTTCTTCTAATTTTTCAATTACACTTTTACTTGTCTCCTTCTCACCACTATCCTACTATTCTAATTATTCCTAAAAATCTTTTTAATTCATATCTTCTTAAATTTACTCACTCTAAGATATAAAATAGTCATTTAATTTAGTGTCAGTTTTCTAACTTTCTGTTACATTTTGTTTAGTGTTATTATGGTTTTCTTTTTTGGTTTGTTTGAATGCCTGAAAATCTGAAATAAAAGATTTCTCTAATCCTATTTTAAGTTCTTCAATATTGACGTACTCTGATTAAGCTGGTAACTCAATGTCATTATCAATCATAGATTCAGTAATTGGAGTATAATTTGCTTTGAATGTCTATTAAATTGTCTGAGCTTAATTTGTCTTTTAAGTTTTATTTGGACTTCTATCAGCCATTTCTTTAGGTATTTCCTAAAAATGATTCTATTGATTTGTAAATTATTAAAGTGGTGAATGCTATCTTTATGATTGTTGAGATGGCTGAAAAGGCTTTTATATTCCATAAATCATATGATGAGTCATTGGATCTTACTGTCCTATTGAACTATAAAATAGAGCAGAGGCAAATATTTAAGGATCTAAAGGTTTTCTCTGTTTGCCTTTGATGTAATCTTATAACTTCTAAATCTCTTGCTCAAACATTTTTTGTTCCTTCTAGATATCATATACCTTTCTCTAATATTAATCTATAATCAGCTAATTTTACATTTCTAACTATTATATTCTTAATTTCTCTTCTAAAATCTATTTTACAGTCTCGATTTCTTTTCTATTCTATTAAAGTTGATACAAATATTATTAATGAACCATCATATTTTATTAATTCTATTATGGCTAGTCAGTAAATAATATCTATTGGAACTTTTATACCTAATCCATCTGTCTGTAATCTATTATTTATTATTATTAATATTATTGGAATGCTGGCTATTAATAGTACTGTTACTATTGAAATTGCTATTAGGGTTATTAATACTGTGGTTGATATTATTGCTAGTATTGTTGTTATTAAAAATGAGGATTATTATTATTTTATTCATAGAATTACGATTACGCAGTATCTACTTTTTAATTTATCTTAGGTTCTTCATTTTTAATTTATTTCGGAGGTTCCTCATATTTTAATTATTGGATCACTTAACTACCAGATTTTTTAAGGATATCTTATTGATGATCATTTTAAACTCTTTTAGCTAATTACTTATTATGAACTTGATGCTCGAATATCTATATTTATTTCTTCTTCTCTTCTTACTTCTTTAGTTGTTCTTATAGCAAGACCTCCTATTCAAATTTTTGTTTCTCTATCAACTACCTTCTTTTCTCTTCTTCCTCCAACTATTTTTTCCTGATTTATTTCTCCTCCATTTATCTCTTCAATTCTTCAGCATATTCATATTATTTATTTTTCTTATCCACATCATCTACTGCTCCACTAGTGAATCTTCTTTCAGTATTGAATCTTCTCGATTCCTATTATGGAATTTATTGCATTTATTGCATTTATTGCATTTAATATACTTGCTAATTTTATAAAGGACTCTATATTCCATTATCTTAATAATCAATCACCTTTTAACTTGAGGGTCTCTATTAATACTATTCTTTCTCCTGCTATTCTCTCATTTTCTTTTCTTGAATTTACTTATCTAATTCTTCTCTATATTTTAGTTTCTAGTTCATAGCAAAATTATTTGAAGAATTTTGATCAATAGCTTGACCTCTTTAACTCTATTATGATTAAGGCTATCCAAATCTTGAATAAAAATCTACTTCCTAAATAGGTTTGCTTCTAGTGGATTATTGAGAGAATGGCTATTGATATTATTGCTCTTATCTTAAATCCACTTATTGTCTATTTTCTATTTATGATTGTGGTTATTATCTGCTTTCAACATATGATGGTGCTTGTTATCTGTTTTCTATATGTGATTATGGTTATTATCTAATATCAACATATGATGGTGGTTATTACCTGCCATCAACAAATAGTTATTGTCTATTATCAACATAGGATGTTGGTTGAGGAGGTGATCCATACGGCCTTTATTCTTGTCTTTAATCATATTGAGGTGATCTTATTTCTGACTGCCTTTAATCATATTATGATCTATTCTATTAGTCGATAGTTTGTCTCTATTCTTGATGTGCCTACTAATCAATCCAATCAAAATTTTATCGATTTAAATTTTCTTTTAACTGCTTCTCAATTTGGAATGGAAGAGTCTATTTTTGTTACTCATATGCACTCCCTAAACCATTTTGTCGCCTTAATCTTTCCTCCTCTCTCAATTTAATTCTCGCCAATCTCTCTTATTCAGCTTTTGATTAAACTGGCAATACATCTTAATATTCTTAATACACCTTTTCCTTATATTGATGCAAATCATGGCCTGCCTATTCCAATTAAGCCAGATTTTATTCTTTCTCTTTAAATTATTATGCTCTTTTTTCCTATTTTTTTATTCTTGCCTACTATTCCAACTCTTCCCTTAGCTATTCCTCTGTAAGTTTCTGCACAGTTCCTCTCTCCTATCTAGTTCTAGGTGGTCTTCCAATCATTTAACTGTTATTTAATTTAATATCATTATATATTCAAAGGCAATTTCTAATATCACTATGCATACGATGGTCCCAGCACTTTGACATAAGCTTTTATATTATTGGATTATTTACTTTATTTTTGGATGATAATGAATTTTCTTGATTCCGCCTACTTGGTTTGAAATGGAACTTTAATATTAATTAATATAATTACACATTCCTTCCTTTTGCTCATCTTCCTTCTCATAAATATAATCTTTCTCTTAGTTATATTGTTTTGAAATATCAAAATAATAGATTATTTCGTTCCCTATCAACTAAATACAATTCTTATCAACAAAAGAACAATTATATGATGGAATGTGTGTGATTGCATGAAGCTATTTGATTTCTTTGTTCTTATAGTCTATTTACCAATGCTTCAATCTTCCCATTAAATCAAGTGTCAACAGTTATGTTGCATCCTTATTAAATCTAATAATATGGATTTTTTCCTCATGGCATTTTTTCTTATGAATAAATAATTCTAAATTGTCAAAACCAACTTTCCAAATTTTAATCGAAAGATCATGAGAGCATGTCACCAATTTATTGTCATGATAATCAAGAGATGGAACTAAGTCTTAATGCACTTTTGGGGCATTAATTTAAATGTAAATATTTTTTCCTTCATTTAATCTGTCCCTCATAGTATCTATAATCAATATACTATTAATTTTATCGCTAAGAATTAATCTACGTTCATCCAAAGATTTGATAAATTATATCTCGGTTTTATGTTTTCGATTTAATATCCAATTGAACTAACCAGATCCTGGTCTTAAAGCTAAAATATTAATATTTCCGCAATCATCAGCCAAATAAAGTCTTTGTTCTTATAATTTTTCATTAGGATTTGAAAAATCGCATGCGGTAATTTTGGTTGCAAATTCCATATCTAAGAGCTCATAATTTAAGATAATATCTGTGATTTTTACTTAGGATTTTTATATGTTTTTTTCCTTGTTTTGATAATAAAAACAAGTAACTAAATATCTTTGATCATGTGACAATTATGAACACTAAATGATGTATTAATTATTCTAATCGACAAGGGGTGCCTTCATATCAATTGTAATTTTCTATGATTAATAGCCCTAACCTTAATATTTTTCATTTAAAATAGCTTTAAGTTATTCAAGCAAAGTATTTGAATTATTGATTAGCTTTTAACTATCATCATTTATCTTTTATAATTCATCTACATGTTTAGAATAAAATTTGTTTATCTCATTTATACATTTCCCATAGGTGACTTGTTGCTAGTTGTCTTGTTGTTAGTTATCTTGTTGCTAGTTGACTTGTTATATGAGTTGTTATTTTTTTAAAGTCTCTATTAAAGCTAAAATATATCAAAATAATACTTTTATATTAAACCTTTAACTCTTAATATTTAGTATGGAATATTTGTGATAATTCAGTCATGTTATTTGCGATGTCTTTCAAAGACTTGCTTACTTTATCACTAAGAATATTGAATTGCTTTTCCTACTATTCAAAAAGTTGCTTCAATCGATTTTCATTGTATTTAATAAAGTTATTGATTTCTATAAAATGATTAGATCCTAGTAATCCATGCTAATGCTATAATTAATTCGTCATGCAAATACAACATAGTGTTCTATTTTACTCTTTGCAATCATGATAAAAACAAAGAAATGATGCTCTTTCATCCTAGTGGCCTATGTACGTACACTTGTGTTCATTCATTTTAATTAACTAAAAAGATATTAATATTCTATTTAATATTTTTATTAAATAATGAACTGTTATCTCATAAGGAAAAAAAATAAATATAATTATTATTAAAAAACACACATTTTTATTCTAATCATCTTATTTCTTTTATTAATTATTATTTTTTTTATTCAAGAATGAATCCGCTATTAATTGAATGGACGTAGAAACAGCTGAATATTCCCCTTAGTGCAGAATTCAACCTGTCTGATGGAACTATATACATGGGCCTACTCAAATTAGTATATGTCGACCTGCCATCCTTGAGCAAGGAATCCAAATTGATATTCAAAATTCAAAATTTGGAAGTGATTAAGCACTACTGTAAGAGATTCGGAGTTCCCTTCTTCTATAATGTAAATATTGACCCTAATAAATTTAGATTCCAGAATTGGCTGGCTCCTCAGATAATTCAAGCCAATTTCAAATGCAACTACTATCAGACATAATTCTCTACATATAGAACCAGCCCAATAGCAGATTGAAAGGAAGAGTAGCCTTGCAACCGACTGGAGCTCACATCGATTCTAGGAACAAGGAGAACATGCCACTTAACATCCAGAATGAAATACCACCCACACCCTATCAATAAGTGATGATGCAGACCCCCATTAAGGTTAGCTATGTCAACTAGGATCCATACACCCAGATTGTTCAATAATCTGCCAGATCGATACATCAATCAATATAGAGAAATATTGAGGAGCCTAATCTATAGTAAATGAATTACCCAGCCATTCATCATGC
Source organism: Paramecium bursaria (assembly GCA_016759055.1). Taxonomy (NCBI): domain Eukaryota; phylum Ciliophora; class Oligohymenophorea; order Peniculida; family Parameciidae; genus Paramecium; species Paramecium bursaria. Next base: position 20,686 of record VMTU01000195.1, read on the forward strand.
TTCATAGATGAAAGACTAATATGCTTCACAGATTAAAGAATATCATGCTTCATAGATGAAGGAATAAGTGAACCAATAGTATTTATAGCCTAATCCATGTTACCCACCAATTCATCATGCCTCACAGATGAAGGAATAATATGCCTCACAAATGAAGGAATAAGTGAACTAACCTTATCCATAGATGAATGAACAAGTGAACTTATAGTATTCATAGCCTAATTAATGTTACCCATCAATTCATCAGGCTTCATAGATGAAAGAACAAGTGAACTAGCAGTATTCACAGGTGAAGGAATAAGGAAACCAATAATATTCACAGATGAAGGAATAAGTGAACCAATAGTAGATTGTTAGTGGTTAGAATGATGGAGTCAGATTTCTCACTCAATTCCAAAGAAATACAGGAGAGCCAAACGCCTTAATTTAGAGGACAGGCTAGAAGTACCCATCATCCCAATACTTTGCATCACAGGAATCAATATTCTCTGAATAGAGAAGTGCATCAAAGAGTCAGACAATTGACCTTGAATACATAGCAGAGATGATCAATAAGAAAGTAGATAGCATGAATTGCACACAGACATTCCTCCCCTTATTGAGTGAGGCGAATGACAGAGCATAACAATATCACCCACTACTGTACTGCTTCATAATTGACATACTATGCACTGAGGAAGACACACAATTCATTAGGATGAGATGGCATTTGGTCCAAGAGTACAACATCCCCTAGGAGTATAGATAACCCTTCAGTTATGGTTAAAGGATTAATTTTTATAATTGATTATTATTAATGGATTAAATACCTCATCATTCATAATATTTATTAAATATAGATTAATTGCCTCATCATTCAGATATAATTTTATCTTTTTTTTTTAAATAATGTTAAAGTTTTAAAAGAAAAATAAGTATCTGGAGTTTCTCAAAGAGACAACCTCTACATTTGACTTGTTTGCACAACCCCCCACATTTAGAATATTAAATTAAAATAAATTCACCACAGTTTTAGGACATATTTTTACACTTTCAATAGCAGCTCTCTGTGTTACCTATTTTGTATATTTTATATTAATGATAAGTTTTTTAGCATTCGAGACTTAATAAATTAGAGCAATCCATCTGTTGTATTTTAGGAAGTGCAACTAATCGATTCCGATCCCATCTATTTGAATAAACAAAACTTTACTTTCGCAATCACCTTATCTAAACTATCACTTGGAAGTCTCGGAACATACAACATTGATTATTAATTATAAGTGCAAAATTGTTACAGAATAAGAAATGTAGATCCAACTACTGGCGCCTTGATCAATATTACATAAACGTATTAATAAAGTAAATAGTAATAGATGCTTCAATTACTCTCTAGAGAGATGCTAAAATGACAAACATTTTGTAACTAAATAGCAATAATAATATTTTGCTAACATAAATCTAACCTATGTCTTATGTCTAAATTCTGAATAGTGGGATCAACGACCATTAGTACTATAGGGTACAACCGTAGGCCTCAAATATCAATATATAGTTATAACTGCAACTACTTGTAAAAATAGCACTACAATTACCTCATGCCATCCTCCTGATTTAATTACTTAAGGATTATAGTCTGGATATTATGCTGTTTACATTTCAGATACTTTGAGTCAATTTAATAATCCTGGAGTACCATTCTCGCCCATCATTCAATTAGCATTCACAACATTTTCAATAACATCATCAAAAGAAATGTTCTAATTTTTTCGCTATACTAGAACATTGACGGATGAAGGACTTGTATTCTAAGAGAATAAGGAGACCTCGGCAATAGTATAGACATCAGTTTCATAAAGTTAGAACATTTATAATAATCTCTACTTCGTCTATCATGTTATTGCCTTGGATTTTAAAGGTGCAGTCTATGAAAGATCCTATCCAAAATTATAACAGATATTAGGATCCCTAGGAGGGTTTTGGTAAGTTTTGTACTTTATCACCTAATTATTGATTGGTCCTATGATATATACTATGATGAATTTATAGATGGCAAATAAGATATTTTCATTTGTCCATCCATAAGAATCATTAGTCTAAAGCCCTTTGTTGCGATCAGAAGACGAACTATAAGGGACACCTCCACTTTCATAGAGATAATTAGTTTTAACCAAGAAAGACAATAAATCTAGTATATTTAGAAATCCATCAATAATTTCTTAACAAACTGTCAATGACACTAATTAAATGAAACGGTTTATAAAAAAAAGAAATCAATCCCTAAATTTGGGTTTCAAAGAAATCTTCCTTATATTCTTTGGCTGTAGAAAAAAAGAGAAGTAGCTGATAAATTATGCAACAGAGAAAATTCTATCAAAATTAGATATTGAAATAATCTTAAAACAGTTATTTGAGATTGACAAATTAAAGAATCTATTGCTTAATGATGAGTAGTTAAAACTGTTTCATTACCTTCCAAAGCCTAATATTCCTATAAATTTGTTTGATTCACAAAATGACGACAAAATAAAACAACTTGAATCTATTCCATAGTTTTAGTTTATATTGCAGGAGGAAAAGACAGATTATGTCAAAATAACAGAGGCATATCAATCTTATCGTGTAATAAAACAAAAAAATTAACAGAATAATATAGATCAGTTATTGATATCACAATTAGATAAGGAAGTCTTAAAACTATTTTATCAAATCGATAGAGGCAATACAAGGATAGATCAAGTAATATCCGATTAAATAATTGATTAAATCTACAACGACTCTGTAAAATCAAGAGAAGATATAGAAGAAAATGTATAAATAACTCTACCTTAACGTCATGAATGATATATATTAAATATTAAATTATTTTATTAAAAACTCAATCAAAAGTAATGTTACTATAATCTAATTGTTTCAATAGTTTAAGTTTCTAATTATGTGCCTATATAGCCTCCAATAATTATTTATTAGGAATAGTAATTTGTGATATTTTCAACCTTGATTGTGGATCTATAGTTCCATTTTATTGAAAATGCTTTATTAGTTCCTATTTCTCATAAGTGAACCCAGCTTAATTGATGACAGGGTCTCTAAAGGGATCTAATGTGATTATGCAATTATATGGTTCAGATAGCTCTTAAGAAATGTTGGGTTAAGTGCTCTTAATTCGTGAATTCAAGAAATCCATTACTGTTTTCTATCTTATATTTAATCTTAAATAAACTTTTAGTAGTGTCTTATACATAGAATTTTCCTCAAAATGTTTATTATAATCCTATTTTATTTTAATCAACTATTGAACTTTCTTTATATCTTATTAGATGAAATTAGTAAATGGATTTTTTTATTCTTCACTGCCGATACTTTCTAACTCTTTGATACATTGATAAAATATATCACAGCTTGTGTCATCTTTAGATAATTCAATCACAGCTAACACTTTATTATATCTGGCCTTAAGACTATTATCAATATCGATTGCTTGCTATGCATCTAAATAAACCATCTTCCAATCCTTAAGTTTTTTATAACATATAGCCCTATTAGTAAAGAATTTCGATTCATTAGGAAATAATTAAATAGCTTAAGTATATTGTTCGATCGCTTCCTTATATTTTCCCTCTTAAAATAATTGATTCCCTCTTTCCTTTATATAATTACTCTTCTCCATTTTATCCTAAATTGACAATGCCTCTGTTGAAATACTTGGTATTTAATCAATATGCGTCAATATGCATATATCACGATTACAATTCTCTTACTCACAAAAAATGCTCAATATCTCTCCGGGGTGCAAGAAAAGGCATTTATTTTAATTGAAACAATTAGCCCCTTGAGGACATTACTAAATTATCGTATTTGATTTATACTTTCTACAATTAGTACTTTTTCATAGCTCTCACATATTCATATTGTTTGTCTTGAGGATGAACTTTAGTACAATCCTCTTATTCGCATTGATGGAAATTTAAACAAATTTCTTTCTACATTCTAAAAATATAAAATATACAATTTAAACTATAAAAATGAGAAAGGTTTTAATTACAGGAGCAAACAGAGGTTTGGGTTATAAATTATCAGAAGTTTTAAGTCCTAATTATCATATTCTACTCACAGCCAGATAGTTGTAGAGTGCAGAAGAGGCAAAGAAACAAATTTTATCCTTAAAATCTAATGCTAAGATAGATACTTATGAATTAGATATTAGCAGATTCGACAACATATTGGAATTCCATTAGAAGATAGGTAAAATGGAGATTGATGTTTTGGTTAATAATGCCGGTGTAAATGATGATCATAAATGCCCAAGAATAGCTCACACTATCATGTAAACAAACTTGTTTGGTGTTATCAATCTGACTGAAACCTTATTACCATAACTTACTAAAGATGGAAAGGTCTTGATCATATCATCCAATTTAGGAAAACTCCAACTTTAACCAAGACTTATAAAAGAAAGGTTAAATTAACCTATGACTAAGGAATAAATTGTCAAAATGGCAAGAGATCTAATATAAGCTCACGAAACTAATGGTAATTATAATGGATGGTCTAAGAATTTCAAACCTATATATTGTGCGTCAAAAGCCTTAGTGAATGCATATGGTCGTTATGTATTACCGAATTTATTGAGAGAAAAATAATCATCCTTCAACATACATCCAGGATGGTTGAAGACCGACATGGGTGGCAAAGAAGCTCCATAAGAAATAGAAGAAGGAGTTATAACATCAACATATCTGATTGATTAATTAGAATTCGGAAACACATAATTCAATGGAAGATATTTCAATGAAAAGGCAAAATTAGAAGAGTATTGATACTTATTATGATTTCATTTTCTATTTTTTCTCTTTTTCTATGAGGATGACCTATCTCTTCTTGATTTCTTATCTTTTTCCCTATCTTTTTCCCTATCTTTTTCCCTATCTCTGTATTTATCCTTTTCACGTTCTCTCTCCTTCTCTGCTTTTCTTCGCTCCTCATCCTTTCTTTTTTTCTCCTCCTCCTTCAATTTTCTTTATGCATCTTCCTTCTTCTTTCTCTCAACAGATGAATCCTCAGAATCACTACTCTCTGAGCTCGAAGATGATAATGATGAAGTATCCGATGATGATCCCGATGCTGATGAATTCAATTAATTTTATAATGCCTAAATTTAAATTATTTATATACCGCTTATGCATGCTGATATTCAATTTGATTTTGTTGTTCATAAAGTAGCCTTAGTTCTTCTGTCAACTCCCCTTATCCAATGCTTGTGAAAAAGTTGATTGAAAATCTAGTGTTTTTTGGATGATCTGTTGGGAACAAACCTTCAAAGTATTCTTTAATTTCTGGTTCCTGTAACTTTTATTTTAAGTTCTTCAATGACATATTCTCACCTAATTCTTGGAATAAACATTTGATCATAATTCTTCCTGATGATGTAGTGGCATCTTAAGTCAAGGTTATACATTTTAGGATCCTCCAATCAATAGCATTTGTGAAGAATAAATGGGCAAAAAATTTAGAGAGATTCCTAATTTTAGCTGTCTCATATCTATGAATGGTTGCATACTTATCGACAAAGCATTTCATAAAGTTATCTCTGAATACTTCAGCTATCTCACATAGTCTTTATCCTAATAATCCAAAGAATCTAATATAAGTCCTCTCCTGCATACAACAATCGATAATCATGTTGCATACTTCATCCTCATGTCCAAGTCCTGTTTACATTTTAATTATCTTATGTAAGCATTCTTCATAATCAACTGAACTTTAAATAGTTAGATAAATAACTCTCTTCAAATTCAAAAGGTCCCTTTCTGTGAAATCTCCTTCCTATGGCAATTCTTCCTCAACATCTAAATTTTAAGGGAACAATTCAATCTCCTATTTCTATTTCAGCATTAACAAATTCTCATCACCAAGGATTTCTTATTTGATATCTTCCCATTCTTTTTCTGTCTTCTCATAAAATTAGTCAAACTTAAAAACATTCAAATCATCCTCAGGATCTATCTCATCAATTAATTCTATAGTATGAGTTATTTGATCATCTTCCTCAACTAGGTCCAATTCTGGAATAACTCCTGGATGATCTTTGAATTTGGTCTTCCTCACTGCAAATAGATTCTCAATTCTATATTGAACCTTCCTATCAATCTCACCTTCATGTAAAATGCCTTTAAATCTCTCAAAAACCGACTAAACATTTTATGGTGAAATGTCAGACATCACTTACCCTACCTCGACCATGAAATCACATGCCAATTCAACTGAATCCTCTGTTGGTTTATCAAGAAGAATCATCAACAATTCTAATCCAACAACATCATCCAAAACTTTTTAATTTATCAAATGAGCCATCATTTTTGTAGTTGCTTAGCATACAATTTTATTGTTTCTCTTATACGATCTCTGAAACTGGAGCACGACTCTCTTGATTATTAAATTAACTATTTCTGGTAATTTTGTATTGATGACTGAAATGAGTGCTGCATAAACCATAGTAAAGTTTGGGGATGCCATCTATGCTTTAATTATTGCCTTAGCAAGCAAACCCTTTCCTCTTAGAATATTTTCATTCAACAATTCTACAATAATGTTCTGAATGTTCGTAATGTTCACTTTATTGATAATACCATTGATTGATTTTCTCAATAATTCCCACATGTATCTTTGATGTTCCCTACTATTTTAACTCTTGAGAATCTCCTATTCCAATTCTCGCAATTTATGTGGTGGTACATAAACACCACCTGCCCTGGTTGGTCTTTCAATCTTTTAAGTTGTTGGCTTATTTTCATCTTGCTTCTACTTCTTAGCATTTGTTTCAATTTGCATTTTTTCGATATCTCTCTTCTCGTTATATTTTTGCATGAGATAATTCTCCTCATCCCTAAGAGATTAGATATAATCCTGCATATATTTATATTTGTATATATTTAATTATTTTTTTCATTATCCACATTCGAATTTGAACTCACAATTCTTAATCTCAGTTCCATCCTTGTTTGTAGCTGTAGCATAAATTTGAGTTGCACCAAATAATAAAGTAACCTTGACTGTCTTGTCCTCCACAGATTGGAAAGGTTTCCCAATATCAATGCACAACTCTCCTAACTAGAAAACACTCTACTCATCAACAAATTCCACCTCCCTCTTATCAGTCACATAGAATATGATCCTCATAATGGTTTATCTTGACCTAACTGGACAATATATTTTCGTATGAACTTCATCACAACTAAATGTTAGAATAAATAATATACCCTACTGAATCTCCTTTTCGAACGAATGCATCAAATACATCTTCACTAAATTCCTCACCCTCAATTATTACCTTCTTATTATGAGGATGTCTCTCCTAATCATAAGTAGTCAAAGTGTTTATTCCATAGGTCTTTTTTGCGATTCTACTTGAAATTGATCTAGGTGATAATCCAAATAAGCAAGCCCCTCTGATTACTGATACCTATGGTCTTCTTGGTACTAATATCTGAATTCCATTAGTTTCAAATCTTTTTATGATTTCTTATTTTAAAAAGGGACTCTCACTAAATCCACCAACCATGAAAATAAAATTAACCTTCTCTTTCTTTTATTCAACCTGATGTATTAACTATGCAACTTTATTTTTAATATTCTCAAATAAAGTTTAGAAGAACGATGCCATTAAGGCAGATGGCAACTCCACATTTGATAAACCTTTCAATTTCAAATGGAAATCTTATTGATGTCTACTATTATGTTCCTTCACTAATTATTATAATTTATTAGTATTGAGATCCTCGCCTAGGTATGAAAACTTTATCATGCATCTTTCATTAAGTTTGAATTTTCTCTTCAATATTTCAAAATCCCTCAATATATCTAATCTTGCCATAGCATTTAATTAATATTATTTATATAGTTTATCTCCAAGAAATTCCTTTAAGAATTCCTCGAAATACAAATCCACATATTTAGATCCCCATTCGCACCCTCCTGAAGATGGAATCAGTTCATTACATAAGAATTTTTCAGTAGGATCACACAATAGTTTATGGACTGTAATATCAACTGTACCTCCACCACAATCTAGAACCATGACAACAGACCCTTTGAGCATTTATTCCTTGAGCCCAGGTTCAGCATCCTCTCTACATTGAATGGATGCACCTTCAGGTTCCAAACACAAGAGTAAATTGGAGGAATTCATGTGATCAACAATCCCTGCTTCAACTGCAGCCTTTCTCATGAAAAGTTTATGTTCCTCACTCCATAGAGCTGGAACTGTTAGAACCCATCTGATCTTTGTAGGAACGACTTTACCAACCTACTCCTATAGTTTAATTAGTGCTTTGTTGCTAATATATCTTAATGTTTCTTTAATGAGTAACATCAAAGGCATTTCACGACCATCAAGGGATTTTGCATTTGAATGCATGTGAAGCAGATGCATTTTGTAATTCTAAAACAAAAGACCTCTCTCACCATCATCGAGAAGTTCTGCATATCTTTACATACCTTGTGAGCCAAATTCAATAAATTGCATGTTATTGTCAAATAATATGGCCGTTGGTGTTTTTTAATCATCTGAATCATCACAAGGATTGAAGACTTCTATTCTAGGTTTACCTTCTTTATCTAAAACTCTAGGTGCAATTCCATAGCCACTTGCACCCGTACCAAAATCTATAGCTATAACATGAGTGAACGCAGTATCGTCTTTCAGGTACATAGATAATATTTGATTTCTTTTTTTAATTTTTCAAAATTTTATTATGAAAAACTTCGTTAATTAAGATGACTTAGAGGTTAGAGTGAAAATATTGATGAGTAAGTTATAGTAGACTAAACGTGAGAAAGAGCAAGCTGTGAAAGAGAATCAATAATTGTAGCAAGAAATAATATAAATGCAGTCACATCTGAGATGCATGGTGAGTGGATTTGCAAATACATCAAATAATTTCCCATTAATAAATGAACTATGTAACTCGATCAGCGAGTTCTATAAGTGTGAATGTTTTGACGTGTTCTTTGATATACTACAAGATTTAAATATGAAGGGAGTTATATTCTACTTTCAATAATCAATGATTAAAGTAGATCGACTCATTTAAGATCATTTTCAACCCTCATTTAAATAGTTATAACAAGTAGGATGTCTGGATACACTTGATGGTCCCGTTATGAATGTATTGAGGAAATCATTCCAAGGCACATACAAGCAGATAATACACAAATTTTAAGATCAGAAAATTTCAACTGAATTATAAAAAACCCTAAACTTAGAATCAGGAGTAGACTCATATATACTTAAATTGATTGAAATTATGTTATGCACCTACATTAGTGACCCTCCGCTTACATTTGAGATAAATACCATAGGATAAAAATTGCCATTCAATCAAGTCAAGCATGATCCAATTGATGGGTTCTTGAAACCCAAAGAAGAATGTATCATATTAATGCCAGTTGTACTCAAAGGCTAAGAGATGATGGTGAAAGCACTAGTTTTATCATCAACTTACTAGTTGGAGTGATAAAATAAAAATTATAATTTTATAGTTATATCATGCAATATTATATATATTATTTAAAAGTTCATCTTACATTTCCTCAGCATTCTCCTTCAATGGTTAATCGTAAGTTTCTCTTAATTTAGCCATAGTCCACTAACCTATAATAAGCAATCCAACAACCCCTAAACATGAATTCAATCCTATAGAGTGGCAAATATTAACATAAGTTTCTTCAAATATAAATAAGAATTCAGAAATAAAAACCAATCCTGAAAATCCATAATGTCTTAACGATGTTGGAAACACTTCTAACGAATAAACCTAGAAAATATTAATTATATTTTACAATTATGAATGCATATCCAAAACTTAATGTTAATCTACACATAACAAGTATCATCATAACTAGAGTATATACTAATCTGTCATACAATCCAATAAATTCCTTAGAATTTTGATTTAGCATAAGCAATGGTAATGCAGCTATCAAGAAATTAAAAAATCCTCCAAGGATCAAAATATATTTAATGACTTATTTTCTTTCATAATTTAAGGCTGCATAAGCACTACCAAGAAATCCAACGGTCTCGATTGAACCCAAAAATATAAATGTTTATGTCTTCGTCATTTTGCTAAATCGTTGTATTTCACTAGAAGTAACATATTAGCTTAACACAATTACTGCATATAGGTATATCAAACAAAACATCCTAACTCTCAAACTATTATATCTAAATATCGAACTATAATTGTAAGACTTTGGTTATTCTTAAATTTATTAATCTGTATTGATGAGTTCTTTCATCTTTTCTTTCAATTCTATAATTTTAGCTTCATCTTCTAAAACCCAGTTTTCAGGCATTTTCCTTCCATTTACTGCACAAATGTAATTGATAACCCATCTAGCATCTTCGAATTTACGTTTTACTATCAACATTCTTGGAGATTCTTTCATAAACTTAATAAGAATAGAAAGAGCGATAGCAGGTCCTCCAATTAAAATAGGCATAGCTTCCCTCCAACCTAGATGAAGCAATTACATCAAATAAGGCCCTAACAATTCTCCAACACCAAAGCAAGCTAATAAGACGGGTGGTCCTAACTTCTATAAATTGAGTGAAGAAATTTCAAAGAACAAAATCATTGATGAGTTGAGAAATCCTCTTTAGAAAAAATTACTAGCGAATAATGCTGCACTTAGTAAGAAAGCGGTAGGTGAAAATAATGACACACAACAAGAGATTCCCATCATAAGGAGGGTTTCAATCATAACATAACTAATATAATATTATTAAAATACTATCTCCCTTATCTTTTTTCCATCATCTCGCCATAATATATTGATCCCATCGCACCACCAATAAAGTAGGCTGTTATTAAAACAAAAATGTATAAGGATTTCCCACAATATAAATCAAAACTCTTTACAACATCTCCAAATTAAACTAAATCGATAAGTTTAGGCTGATCGGGTAATTGCTTACAAAACTACGATTCAGAACATTAATATGGTGCATCATTTTCATCTAAACATTTGAATTAGGATCGATAAAAAAAGACTTCTGTCACTGCTATATTCAAAACTCCAGCAACTATATACTGGAGACCTATAAAGATGAGAGCTCTAATCTGAAAACTATGTCCATTTCCTGCCTTGATAATAGCTTGTTCTATTGTTAGAACATAAACCTCAATAGGCATATTATATTTAAATATTTTTTATTTAATCACAGTTATTACATTTCTTCTAGTCTTTCTATTGTTTGCATTAGAAATTCATTCTTCTTGATGAGATTTTATTTTTTCTTAACTATAAAATCAATTTTAGTCAAGACATCGGCAATTTTATCCTCTAAATAGGGTATTTTTTCCTCCATAAATCTTATCTCCTGCAATTTTTATTCATATACATCCATTATAAATTTATATATTTTATATATAGAAAATAAAACCAAAAATATTTTTTCATGAATTAGGTACATAATGCAATGATTTAGTAATAATAGCAGCAGCAGTAACAACGAAGTGCAGCCTAACATTAGAGACGAGATTATAATGTACCACCAAAAGGTACAATATTTTAATATTACAATAGGATACAAACAACCTAGATATCCAAGAGAGGAACTTCCTGAAAATTTAGAACAAAATCTCGATTTAGGAGGAGCCTATCAAAGATATCTCTACAATTTAGGAGAATGTTGTGGGTCATGCAAGGCCATCTGTCCATGTAATCCCTGTGTTGAATATCCTTACATAACAGTTGATTAAGGATTTGTTGGAGTTTATATGAGACTTGGTAAATATATCAAGACAGTGCAACCTGGCCTCATCTACATTAATCCCTGTACAGACACACTCACAAAAGTGGATCAAAGAGTTCAAATGATAGATTGTCCTCGACAATAAGTTATGACTAAAGATAACATATTAGTGTCCATAGATGCCACTGTTTATTACAGAATCGTCATTCCACGAAGATCAGTTTTCTACATAAATGATTTACATCAAGCAGTCACTCAACTTACTTTAGCTACTATCAAAAGTATTGCTGGTGCTCACATCTTACAGGATTTGTTGGAAAAAAGAGCAGAAGTTACATAATAAATTGAAGAATTTGTTGATGAACATGTCTGGGAATGGGGAATAGATATTGAAAATATGTTAATTAAGGATATACAATTGAATGCTGATTTATAGAACACATTATCGATGACAGCCAAAGAAGAAAGAGCTGCTAAAGCAAAAGTAATCTCAGCATAAGCAGATGTTCAATCAGCTAAATTGATGAAGGAAGCATCTGAATTGTTAGACTCTAAGGCAGCCATGTAGATCAGATATTTAGAAACTGTTACCGTCTTAGGTCAATAAGGAAGTACAAAAGTTGTTCTCTTACCATAGCAACAATGAATATTATGCAAATAATTTATTTTAAAGTATTATTTTTGTAATTCGTTTTTAATTATATTATGTTTTTATTGTTTTTTGGTGTCCTAGTGATGGGGCAATTAGAAAGTCTGAGATCAAGTTAGCTAGGCAATACCATTTTAGAAACTATACAACTACATTTGGAAACAGATGAACCTATTAGTAATTTGATAACTCTTTTAGATGGTATTCAAGGTACGATAAAATAAAATATACAGACAACATTGTCAAGCACCAACTTAACTTAGAGGCCAATTATACAAAAGATTATTAGAAATGTAAAAAAGAATAAGAAACCATTATTGAGCTTGTTAATGATTTACATTCATAAAAGGTAAAAAAAATTTGTAATCTTTCAGATGGATCTTAGAGAAGAGATACAATTGCATAAACCTAAAATAGAATAGCTCCTAATTATGAATGATATTAAGGAGAGAGAACGAGAGATACTTATCGAATAGGCTAAAGCAATTCAAAATAGGATGGATATCTAAAAATCAGTATATGATCGTAATTTAAACATACTCGATGACCAACGATATGATTACGCATCTTACAAGTAACTAGTTAATATTCATTTATTTAGTTTAGGATTCCAATAGAGGGATTGAACAGTTCTATCATAAAAAAGGAGGAATTGAAACCATTTTTGAGACCCGTCCAACGCTATCTTATTGATTACATAGATGAGAGGATTGTATTTGAAGATAAAGCATTGAGTGCAAAGAAACGCTTTTATGAGTTACAATCTCATCAAATAAATGAATAGTATCATTCATTAACTGATCAATAAGATGACATTAACGAAAAACTCTAAGACTTAAAACTCATTGTTTCCAGTCTCGAGAATGATTGGGTAGAGTTAAATAGAAAATTAGACGTATGTATATTGAAAAAAATTTAAAATAGACAAAATAAGTGGAACTGAATGATATCAAAAGTCATTGTCAAGAAATTTAAGGATAGTATTAAAATAGGAAGAAATAAATACACTTACAATTTGAGACTGTTCTAAAAGCAAAAGATCTAATAGAACACAATTATGGCTGGCTAAGACAATAATTAGGATTTTGATCCTATATTAAAAATATACATTTTTTTATGAATTATGATATATAAGATAATGAAATTGAATAGCTGCTTAATTTTGATGAAACCTAATTTAGGGATGTTCTAAAATAGCTAGAAATCATCACATTTGTAGAAAATCAATTAGTGACCCATTATTAAGCATTATCAAGAACAATCAATAAGATGTAAGGAGAGAAATCGTCAGGGAAAAAATTATAAGCACAAATGCCTATGATGGATAATATGTTCGGTATAATAAATGAGACCTTTGAAAATTTGATGGCTAAGAAAAAGGAAAGCGCGTTATTTATGGAGAAAAATATATTTCCTTGTTTATCTGATCAAATATTAGATGTCAAGGAGATAAAGGTTAACTTGAAAGAGTATTAGGATATTTTAGAAAAGGAGAAAAAAAAGGAATATGCATTAAGTGTGAGTCATGATGAGGGAAAATCAAGAGAGTTATACTTTCAAATAGAAAAATCTCGCCTAGAGAGAACTGAAAAGGGAGACAAATTCAAATAAAAATATACAACATACATTTTAACGAAAAATATAGAGATCAAGGCATTTTATTAGCATTTATTGAATCAGTATTTGAGATTCTTTGCTCAAGGCGTCAACGATTGCTAAATGGTTAATGTATTTATGAAAAGGATGGATGATAGGAAGGACATTGAAAATTTTCTCTAATTACTCTTAGGAAAAACTATTTGATATATATTATTTTATATAATGAATACAATATAATCTGATACTATTTTAACATATCTCTCAACCGATGAAGAAAACTTTAAAGAATTATCAATTCAATTTAAGAAGATACAAGAGTTTGAAGAAAAGTTGCATTTCGAGTACGAATAGTTTTAGAATATGCTTAAACAATTATATGAAAAGGAAAAATCAAATATTGGTAAAATGGGTGATCTTTTGAAAGCTGTATCAGAAGCATCAGCATTAGTTAATGCAAGAAGAAGTCAATATTAGTTGTTCATCCAGAAGAAGGTCATTCCCAGTCTGAATGGATAAATTGAGTAAATTAAACAAAAAAAATTGCTAGTGTAAGATTACATGGCAAAGAAAGCATTTGAGGGCTAAAAAGAGGAAAAACTAAAATAGATAACAAATGATGAGGCAAAACAAAAGGAAGTTTATGGTCAATTAGAATAATCTAGAAGAGATAAAAACACTGCTGCTAATACTTTGATAACATAATTCTCAATTCATATAAATGAGAGAAATGCAGAAACAAAAGCGATGTTCTAACACATATTGAATCACTTAATGGTTATGTGTTCAACTGGCCTTCAAGAATTTTCAAAAGTAGCGCATCTTATTGTTGAAATGGATGAAAAACCTGATGCTGAAGTATATATAAATTTCTAAATTAGCAATTTCTGTCTAAAATGCTTGGTAATTAAAAAAACAAAAAGCAATAATAATAGTGATTGTATATTGATATATAAAATTTAAACTCTTATAAAGAATATTTGTTAGATAGAGATTAATATTATATTATAAAAAATTTAAAATGCAATATTTATCTTTATTTGATAACTTTGGGACATCTATTCAAATTAGAGGGTACAAAGGATAAACCACTTAAAAAACTATCATAGGAGGTTTAGTTACCCTATCTGTCTATACTTTATCATTTTGTTATTTCATTTACATTATGGTTCTATGGTAAGCTGGCGAGATTGGACCAACTGTTGGAAGATATAATGAGGTCCAAAATTATTCCATATTCTAATCAGGAGAGCAATCTATACTTGATTTTACATTTTATCCGTAAATATCATAAAAATAAAGATAAGATTTGAAGACTATATTGACCCATTTTAAGAATAAAATATTATTTTGATTCCCTTACTTATGTATGAAATATAAGGTGTATTATCGAAACCTATATCTTTGTTGCAAAACACAAAGATATCTTAATTCAACTCAACTTTAATATAAACTACTAATCTAACTCTTATTTTAAGCAATTAACTTTCTGTATCCTCCTAATAAGATGCTTAAATTTATATTGTGGATTGTGATGAGCAATATCTCTACGAAAATTAATCTTGTGCAAGCTAAGAAATTGTAGATAGGTTTAAACAATAAGTAAATTACATTTATTTTTACAATTCAATTCAGACTTTTAACACAAAATTAAAATAAATTCAAACTGTAAAGAAAAAGTAATATCTCGCGTTTGATTTTGATGATTGTTACAACTTATACCTTTAAATGAACTTAGCAAACACAATTGTAGAAGATGGCTTGTTGTTTCAAAACTAAAACATTTATAAATATATTGACGATATTTCACTTCTAAGTTAAGTCTAATCGAAGGATTTTAATTTAAAAAGCTTGGGTTTAAACTATTATTTTTGTTTTATTATAAAATTAAGCCCTTTGGTCTATTAAGTTGATATTCGATATTAAAATCTAGGAGAAATATTTGCAATGGTAGGATCTATCGCAAGTGTTTTAATGAGTGTCGGAATCATTGTGAAACAATTAAATTCTTATTATTAGGATAACTTACTAAAATATAAAATACTTTAATAGTATTTTCCAAACAAAATATAAATAAATTAATTTGGATAAATTACAGATATTAAAGGTTTATAAGATAGCTCTCAAATTTTAAGATTATCTTAATTAGCTGAGACTAAAATGAATATATTAAATATAATTTACCAAATATCGAGAATTGAACTTTTTTTACTATATAAATTTGGTCGGACAGAACTAATGCTGACAAATGATATTTTCATATAAACTAATCAATTTGATGAAACTTAGGAAATGAATAGCCTAGATGTTAAACGATTTTACATCGAAGATATGGAAGTATTTCATTATTAAAATTTGTCTTGATTTAATATTTGTATATTTCCATTTTAAATTCATAATATAATGATGTAATATTTATCATTGTTTGATAATTTTGGGACATCTATTCAGCTAAGAGGCTATAAAGGAGAGACAACCTAAAAAACTATAATTGGAGGAATAACAACAATAACAGTTTATACACTTTCGTTATGCTATTTCATCTATATAATGGTGTTATGGTAAAGTGGCGATTTAGGTCCATCAGTTGCAAAATATAATGCGATCCAAAATTTCTCCGTATACCATTCAGGCGATGAATCGTTATTCGATTTAACATTTTATATGTAATGTTTATTTCAACTTCAAAAGGTATGAGCAAAAGATTGATCCCTTCTAGGAATAAAATATCATACTAATTCCCTTGCTGATTTATCAGGTATCAGGGAGATGGTAGGAGCCAATCAACTTAATAAGAAATATTAAAACATCCAAATTTAATTCAACATAAATATAACTAACTAATCTAACATTAATTCTGAGCAATAATTTAGAAGGTTAGAAACAATAGGATGCTACAGTTGTAATCGTCGATTGTTAGCAAAAATACCTATTACCTAACCAATCATGTGCATCATAGGATTTAGTAGATAAGTTCAAATAACAAGCTAATTTCATCTTCTTCTACAACTCCATATAAACTTACAACACGAAATTGAAACAAATACAAACTGTCTAAAGAAAATAATATCTAACCTTTGATTATAATAGTTGTTATAATTTGTATATGCAACTCAACACAGCTAAATTGAATGTAGAGGATGGTTTACTATTTTAAAACTTAAACTCATATAATTATGTGGATGATGTCTCATTCATCAATTAAGTTAACTCAAAAGAGTTTAATCTTAAAACTGTAGGCTATCAGTACTATTTTTCATTTGTTATAAGATTAAGTCCATTATTTTATTAAGTAGATGTAAGATACTAAAATTTAGGAGAAATTTTTGCTATGGTTGGCTCTATTGCTGGTGTTTTAATGAGTGTTGGAATTCTAATTGAATACTTGAATGGGTATTACTAGAATAACATTTTAACATATAAAATACTCCAACAATATTTCCCAAACAAGATTTAAGTTAACGAGTTACAATAAATAATGAATATCGAAGGTTTATAAGATAAAAAGCAAATACACAGATTGTAAGAGCTCGCTGAAGGCAAACTTAATATATTAAACATTTTAAATTCGATTTCAAAGATAGAATTATTTTTATTATATAAATTTGGTAGGAGTGAATTAATGCAGGCTAATTCATTTATTATTCAGACAGATCAATTCGAAGAATCTCAAGAAATGAATACCTTAGATACCAAAAAGTTTTATATTGAAGATATGGAGCTATTTCATAATTAAAATATTTCCTGAATTGATTTCTAGAAATTTTTTCTTTATTAATCATAATAATTAAAAATGCAATATTTATCTTTATTTGATAATTTTGGTACATCAATTTAACTGAGAGGACAAAAAGGGCAGACAACTTAAAAAACTATAATTGGAGGATTGACAACAATTACTGTCTATACACTTTCTTTGTTCTACTTCATTTACATCATGGTATTATGGTAAAAAGGAGATATTGGCCCTTAAGTCTCCAAATATAACGACGTTCAAAATTTTTCTATCTACTAATCAGGAGAAGACTCTTTATTTGATTTCACATTCACAGGGTATTTAATTTTATACAATTTTAGATAGTTGAATGTAGATCCTTTTGAAGAGTAAAATATAATTCTAATTCCCCTACTGATATATGAAATATAAGGCAAGCCACTTGAACCTATCAATATGATAAAGAATATTAAAATGTCTTAGTTTAATTCAACTTTAATTTAAACAAAAAATATAACATTAATACTAAGCAATAATGTATAAGGATATAAATAGCAGGATGCAACTATTGTTATTGTGGATTGTGATTAAAAGTACCTTTTACCGAACCAATCTTGTGCATCTTAGGATTTGGTGGATAAATTCAAACAACAATCTAATTTTATAATGTTCTATAACTCAATATAGACATATAATACTAGAACTAAATCGATACAAACAGTTTAGAGGAAATAATATTTATCTTTCGAGTATACAAGCTGCTACAATTTATACATGCAACTTAATACAGCAAAGTTAAATGTAGAGGATGGATTATTATTTTAAAATCTCAATTCCTACAATTATGTTGACGACGTATCATTTATTAATTAGGTGAATTCTAAAGAATTTAACATCAGAAGTTTCGGATACCACTACTATTTTTGTTTCGTTCTAAGATTAAGCCCATTATTTTATTAAGTCGATGTTAGATACTAAAATTTAGGAGAAATATTTGCAATGGTTGGTTCTATCGCAGGTGTTTTGATGAGTATAGGAATTCTAATTGAATACCTTAATGGGTATTATTAGGATAACATCCTTGTATTTAAAATTCTCGAATAATATTTTCCTAATAAGATTTAAGTGAATGAAGTGGGTCAGATAACTTGTATAAAAGGCTTACAAGATTACAAGTAAATCAATAAATTATAGGAATTAGCAGAGAATAAATTAAATATACTAAATATAATTTACTAAATTTCAAGGATAGAATTGTTTTTACTGTATAAATTTGGACGGACGGAATTAATACAAGCTAATGATTATGTAATACAAACTGATCAGTTTGAGGAGTCTTAAGAAATGACCACTGTTGATGCAAAAAAGTTTTATATAGAAGATATGGAAATATTTCAGAATTAAAGTATCTCGTGAAATGTTAATTTTTGTTTAGACTATATTCTTTTTAAAAATAAATTTTATATTATTATAATTATGCAATATTTATCATTATTTGATTGTTTTGGTTCATCCATTTAAATTAGAGGTTATAAAGGTTAGAGCACTTAAAAGACAACATTAGGGGGTATGACCACATTAATAGTGTATTCGCTATCCCTATGTTATTTCATATACATCTTAGTCATATGGTAGGCAGGAGACATTGGACCATCTGTTGCTAAATACAACGATGTTTTGAATTATTCAATTTTCCAATCAGGATAGGATTCATTATTCGATTTCACCTTTTTTAAGTAGCTAACAATTTATAATTCAAAGATCGGAATCCGACATTGATCCCTTTTCTGAGTAAACTCTCATACTGATACCCATTTTGATATATGATGTAGCTGGCGCCTATTCATAACCAATCAATTTGCTGAAATATAAAATTAAATCGAAGTTTGGATCAGTGTTAGTGCAAACAAAAAACTTGACATTGGTTTTAAACAATCAGCTTTAAGGTTAACCATAATAAGATGTAAACATATATATTGTTGATTGTTCGGAATAATATCTTGAAGCAAACTAATCGTGTGCTAGCTAAGACATTATTGATAAATTCAAGAATCAAACTAACTATGTCTTCTTCTATAACACAATTCAGACCTTCAATACTAAATCAAAATAAATTCAATCTGGGCAGAAAAAATAATATTTGGCTTTTGATTATTAGAATTCTTATACTTTATATATGCAACTTAATACAGCTTAGTTAAGCGTAGAGGATGGTTTACTCTTGCAGAATCTAAATTCATAAAATTATGTGGATGATGTTTCTTACATAAATTAAGTGACATCTAAAGAGTTTAGTCTTAAAAATTATGGACTACCCTATTACTTTTGTTTTGTTATTAGACTAAGCCCATTACTTTCGTAGGTAGATGTTAGATACTAAAATTTAGGAGAGATCTTCGCTATGGTAGGATCAATTACAAGCATTTTAATAAGTGTTGGAATAGTTATTGAATATTTTAATGGCTATTATTAAGATAACATGTTAATATACAAAATTCTTCAACTATATTTTCCTAAAAATATGTAAATCAACAAAATTGGTTAAATTATTAATATTAATGGATTATAACATCCTGCTTAAATAGAAAAACTCTACTAATTAGCTGAGAGTAAAATGAACATATTAAACATTATTTATTAAATATCCAGGATAGAACTATTTTTACTACATAAATTTGGTCGGACGGAATTAATACAGGCAAATGATTTTTTTATATAAACCGATTAATTTGAAGAATCACAAGAAATGAATACATTAGAAACTAAAAAATTCTATATTGAGGACATGGAAGTATTTTAGAATCAAAACACTTGATTTGAAACATTTTTCAACAATTTTGATTATATTAAAATAACCAGAATTCTTCATATATAACATGAGTATATAATTTTATAACTTAATAACTTAATTACTAAAATTATATCTTATGTGGTATTAATCAGTAATGATATTTATAATAAAATGATTAGATTTAGAAAAAGATAAATAAATATATATATATGATCAAAAAATCCATATCTAAAAAATAGAGATAATGTAGTTTCTTAGTTAAGACAAAATAGATCCTTGATGTATTATATTTACAAAAATAGTCCTCATCATACAACAGCATAATTGAGTGGATAAATGACGGTAGTGGGTTCATAATTTATGACCAAAAGCAGTTCTGTGACATAGTTTTACCCTAGTTTTTCAGACATACAAATTACCAAAGTTTTTTAAGGTATATTTATGGTGAAAATTAGATCCATAAATAATTATGGATTCAAAAGAGTGAATATAAACAAAAATGCCATTTTCACCAATCCTTCATTCAAACCTGAATTAGTATATATGCATAATAACAATAGCCTATTGAAAAACTATCCTACCAAGAGGTTAAGTAGATAAAACAATCCTATCGAGATGACTTCATAATGTCAAATTATAATTTAAAAACACAATTACTTGCTTTACAGACAACTTAGGCTAAGCAAAGGGAATAACTGATCCATTTATAGAAATAACTTATCGGAACAATAAAGACAATAACTCTCATAAACAAAGTATATTTATTAAAAAATTATCAATAGTTGATGATGAAATGTTCTCAGAGATCGAGATGCTAGATGAAAGCATCATTTAATATTCTCTTACAAAATTGTTCATGCTGTTAATCCAGGCCCATTCAAAGATATTCAGGGAGATGTTCATTGATGTTGAGAGAATATATTTGAGATAACTTTCTTTACAAAACTTTAACTCGATATCGATAGATTTATTTGATTAAGATTCAGACATCTCTTACAACATTTTCATTTATCTCTACACTAATAGCTCATATGAATGAATTATATATTTTAAAATTATATTTTATTTTATCAATGAGCCTTTCGCTGATTTAGTAATTTATACAAATAAGTAAAATTTGAGATAGCCATATATGATTCTAAAATTAAATTAACAATTATAATCGAAAAAAATATTAGTATTTAAACCCACCCAATGTTAATATTACTTGATTTTATAGGATTGTAAATAAATAAAATAAAAGATAGATGATTAACAAATAGTCCAATCTATTATGAAATTACTTCATAATTAATGAGTCTTTACTTATAAGGCAAAAAATAAATCAAAAAAATTAAAGTTATAATTTCATGAAATGAAATCAACAAAATTTATTATATTGGAAAAGATTAGTTGAAGACTAAAGTAAAAATGTAAATGAATGGTTCAGTTAGTTTGAAAAGGTTGATTAGCTAAATTGCTATTATCCCTTACTTTTACATTTCCCAATCTTTATTTTAAATAGAAAGCAACAAAATTTTAATGTAAACTATCATCATAGTTAATGCTAAAAAATATAAGCTAGGGTATCATAATAGATAGATTATTTTAATTATAGTAAGATTGCAAAAGATATCTGATAAGCCATAGCTTAAGTTAGTTTAATGATTCCATATTAGTTTTACTCAATTCGCGATTTATATGTAAACAGTGATATAACCTTTAGCACCTTTGAAAATTTTCCTTCATCTAAGTCTTATTTGAGTGACATGTAAATCCATTTTAATGCAGTAGGTACAAACTTTTGAACATATTTTAAAATATAAAACAATATTACAAAAAATATGTAAGATTGAATATTGTAAATAAAATAGGCATTGATACCCTTTCTATAAAATATTTCTTCAGGTTACTAATATGGCATAGATATTATGCTGTTTAATATATCAGTATTATAAATGTATTGAATGAAATTGTAGCATTAAAATGATTGCATAAAAATTAATAAGTTTGGAGGAA
Organism: Paramecium bursaria; assembly: GCA_016759055.1. Lineage (NCBI taxonomy): Eukaryota > Ciliophora > Oligohymenophorea > Peniculida > Parameciidae > Paramecium > Paramecium bursaria. Next base: position 43,172 of record VMTU01000195.1, read on the forward strand.
AATCTATATTCAGAAATTGCATATACTAAAATATATTGATTAAATTTATCTATCCTATTACAGACGTGAGTCCATTTATGAATATCATAAGAACTGAGATGCAAATTGTTATTTGAGTACTAGCATTAGCTATCTATGAAATAATTTAGGTAAAGTCTATTTCCTAATCAGACAGAATCATAATAGGTGTTAATTCAAATTGAACATAATTTTTTACTAAACCTTGATTGTATTAATTAACAAGATTCCCTTGAAATTGTACCTTAATACTAATTTAATCTACCTTATTTTATAATTATAGGTATGATTTGTATGTAAATTATTCCAACACATCTTTATTAGAAAAATCTTGACTGACTACAATTGAATTATCCTTAAGATTATTAATAAAATATGTAGCATAAATTTCTGAAAATATCACCTATTAATCAGAGTGGATGATTAATTGATATAAATTATTTTGTTATTCTAAACTCTCAATATAAATCTAAGGTTGTAAATTGATTCGACAAACAGACAATTATTAAAATTCAGAGCAAATAAAGTTTTATTATAACTGACAATTCCTACAACCATCAAAGTTTTATGAATTTCCATCATCACATTCTTCATTTATTGTTTTTATGCCATCACCACATATATCTACACAGTATTAGTCGTAAAAATGATATCCTTTTTCACACCTGACACAAACTCCCATAACAGGATTCACATTATTTTTGCAAATTTGACAATTATAAATGCTATTACAAATTTTGCATTGTGGATCGTTACATTTAAGGCATTCATAATTAGAATTAAAGTACCCTGAATCACACTAAAAGCAATATTGTTAATTTGTTTGATAAACACAAGCAATACATTAAATCTAACATTTGTAACAAATTGCATAATTTGAATCATCCACATTTTAACACCCATAATAAGGTTAAATAATATTATTAAAACAACCATCATTTGGAATAATATTATCATCCTAACAGTAATAATTAATATCTGACTTGCATTAATTATATTTGCAAGATATTTTATTTAAACTATCCTTCAATTAACATTATTGACATTGATTTTAATATTAATAGTTGCACTTGTTACATATACATTGATTTTTAACCAGTTAGAAGGTTGGTTTGCATTAACTACATCCTGATGAATCACTGCATGATAAACATAAGCAGTTGCATTCTAAAATATAATCATCCAATTAATACCTAGACATGTTTGAAAGATTTAATCAAAATAATAACCTTGCTAGCATTCACACACTTTATTAGATAGGTATGAGTATTATTGACATGAATAGCACTAAAATTAATCACAAGTTAAACAGAGTGCAGGACAATCCCTGCACATATTTTTGTTATATAAATATTATGAATGTTAACATACACAAGAGTGATTTTCTAGATAGGCATTTGAATTCGGATAACAAGATGTACAATAATTTGACAGTTATTAGCATTGATAGCAGTTATCATCACATTCTAATTTTTATGTAAAATATTTACTTTGGCAAAAGGATCCTTAATCCTGATAATATCCAATACTATCACAAGTACATATACTTGATATAATGCAGTATAAATTATAGTAATCATAGAAATCACATGATGAAAGTTGATCTTTGCATTGAAAAGTTGCAAAAACTACTGTCTAATTTATACTTGAAACCCTTCTTGCAGTTCGAAATGTGATGCTATCAACTTATCTCCACTTTACCTCTAAAGTATAGGATATTTGATTATCAATAGGGATTATTTCTTATAAAAAGTTAATAAATTAAATAGATTTATCTATATAAGGCATATTTTGAGTCCTAAAAATGTTAAATTATCCTCCCTATTATGCAGAGTTGATTGTAAGATAGTTTGAATAAAAGACATTGACATTTACACTGGTGTAATTATATCCATAAAGTTCATATCTTGCGATTTCTGATCCGACTACTGATGAGGTTTGTGCGACAAAATATGGAACCTAATTTAAATTTAAAACAAAGTTCCATCCTATAATTGATGTCAATAGATGATTATACAGAGGATTTGGCCTAACATAAATTTCAGTAGGATTGGAAGAATCTAAATTTTATGAACATTTTTAAAAAATTATCTTTTAATTTAATGTATTGTCAATAGAGTATTGAAATTAAAATATCTATTAAGGGCAAATGCATTATGACGTAATAGTCAACTGAACATAAGATTGTTAATTTAGCATACGATTTATTCCATATTCAACCTACTAATTGTTGCAAGGATTATAAACACTACTTAGGAAAACCAATACATTTGGAATAGCGCTATATGTATATTAAGAAGTTATAGAAGATTCTTTTTATCCTATTGCTCCACATCTAACTTGTAATTTTCCTGTTTCAAAGGCTCTATCAGCAATATATTCTATAATAATATATTATTCTTACATTTGCAATCTGAGTGGACATAATCATCAAAATATTATGCCGGACAATTACATAGTGGAGGACTGCTTCTATTATTACCATAGCAAGATAAACATATAGATGGATCACTCATAAGACAAGTTGCACAATTGAAATTGCATTTTCTTACCAATTAATTAAAATTTTCTGAAAATGTTTGGGTGATCTAATTATTATTCCAATCAACACATTATTCATCATCATATATTGATAAGACATAGTTCGGAATACACCAAATACATCTATCTGCTAAATATAATTTGCATAATGGGTTGATTGAATAAGTTTGATCTATAAAAAAACCCTGATAAAATCTAAATATTAGAAGAATAAAATATTCGTTCTCTTAAAATTAATCTAATATCTATCAAAATAATTACTTTATTTAGATCCTATGTAAAACTTCCCTAAACTACTCTATAATCTAATTATAGAGATAATGGTAAGCTTCTATTAAGGAAAAATTATCTCTCCATCATCATATTGAATAAATTGAACAAAATATTGATTAATAACAATATTTAACCTCACAATAGATAAACTAAAATGTATCACAGGAAGTTTGTGAAATGGAAAAGTGTAGTTATAGCCATCAAATTTTAATATAAATTTGCTATCACTTAAGAAAATAAGGACTCTTTAGGCTTAGCTGTAAAAATCCATTAGTATGATATCGCTCAAAAAGGTATCTGACAAAATCAAACGGAACTCAAAAGTTGAATATATATTTAATTTAAAATTTTCTATGACAATGAATTGTGATTAGTTGAACAAAAATCCACCACTGGCTTATAGTATTGGGTCATCATCCTAAAAAGCAAACTCATCACCTAGTTTAGCGATAAATTTGTATAAACTATAATCAGCAGTTATTTTAGGCTAATTTAGTTCTTGAATATTTAGATGAACCATTAATTCTGGCTTTCTATAATTAACCAAAATAAGTTGATTAAATATATTATTCTAATCCAACAAATTAAATCCAATATACATATTAACACAGCATCCCTAACCACTCCAATAATCATTCGAGTCATATTGAAATAAGTTAAACTAATGATGATTCTTATAGAAAAAATTATTTGGTTATATATATTGAGTTTAAAAATTTGACACCATTATACCTTTATTTTAATAAATAAATACTTGATTTTGTTATTGCGATGAGGAACCAGCCTCTAGATGTAGGTGTAAATTATTTCAGTGTATTTGAGCCATCATCTAAAATAAAAATATTTTAATTTGACTATTTTTGTATATATAACTTATATTCAACGCTATTCTGCCTATTGTCTATAAGGGACATTAAGTATGAATCAGTAATAACTGAGCCTAATTATACTTAGACTATTTATAAATCAAACTTATACAGGTGAATGTAAAATCAGAAATATATTATAAATCTCCAAATTCATCCATTCCATATTTATATGGATTATCCTCAAGTCTTGTTTTTCCACAAGGTATGATGTTGCACACAAATCTATATTATGAAATATATATACCCTTCCTCAAGCGTAATTATTTAGGAATATACGATTCTTAAAAGCACGAATATCATAATTATAATAATTGCAAAGAAATCTAATTTTATGGTGAACATGTGTAAAAACATATATCAACAAATTAATATTTTCAATTGATATTACTTGATTATAATTATTTTTATGATTAATAAAAAAATTTCAAGGAAAAAGAGATCTGGCAATTTTTTATAGAAAACAAAATAAATTCTTGATGTAATTATAATATTAAAATAAAGTCAAAACTAAATACAGATATAATTGATTGGCTTCCAGATGGTAATGGGTTTATGATTCATGATCAAAAAAGATTTAAAGATATAATTTTACCTTAGTATTTCTCTCACTCAAACTATTAGAGTTTCTTAAGGTATTAATTGTTAGAAATTAAAGATCAATTAACAACTATGGATTCAAAAAGCTATTCATAAATAAATAAACTATCTTTAGTAATCCTGATTTTAAACCAAACACAGTATTAATTATAATATGGTAAAGCTCATTGAGCAATTAAATCTAACAGAGATAAATCGAAACAAAAATATGGTTATATAAGATTACGTAATTTCTAATCATGAATTGAAGAAGTAGTTAGTTGGTTTATAAATTTTCTAAGCATAAGCGCAAGATTAAATGTTCAAGGCTTAATAATAATTTAACAAGACTATTTGTGATGTGATTCATCTCAAAAAAGTATATTTACTCATGAAATTAGGAATTAACAAAATAATATTGTAGTCGAATAAAACATATGCAAAAACTAGCAAGAGTTATTATGAAATTTTATTATGCTATTCGACCAGGTCGGTTTAGAGATTTATTTGAAGACATGTTCTAATTTCTTCATTACCTGCATACAAAATTAAGCATACTTGTTTAAAAATAATAAAATTTTATAATTGATTATGAACAAGAGTCAAATGATTCTTTTAGAAGTTTTACACCAGTTTTATTCAATCAATTATCAAACGAAGCAAATAATGGGCAATTTTCATTAAATTGATTATGATTATGAATATAAATTTATTCAATTATTTATCATAAAATTATTATTATTTATTTTATGCGAAGATTAAGTTTCTTAAGTAAGGTGGATAAATTTGGTTAACCCTATTACGTTCGAGGGTAAAATGGATCGAGGTCTTATTAATCAGCAGGGGGTGGAATAGTATCATTAACAATTTACACACTTTCACTCATGTATTTTGTTTACATTCTGTATTTATGGCAATCAGGTTAAATTGATCCATCTAGTGCAAGCTTCAAAGAGATTCAAAATAGGCAAATTTTCAATTCTGGTGATGTCAGTATATTTGACTTGACTTATTGGAGGTATCAATTTAACTAGTAAGGTTCTAGAATGATTATATAGATCCATTCTCTGATTCTACTCTTATTTATATTCCTATTATCTCCTTTGAAATTGATGGTTTGCTTCAAGAACCAATCTCGATTTTAAAAAGTCAATCATTATCAAAATATAAGTCAGTTACGATAAGTATTCGTGACATTTAGCTTATCTTGGATGATGGTTCAAAAAATAAAGAAGCTATAATCTTTATTGTGGATTGTTAGGAAAAATATCTCACAGATAATTAAAAATGTGCAACCTAAGATATTATAGATAAATTCAATTAACAAGCGAATTTTATAGTCTACTCCAATTATCTTGAAACTTATAATACAAAATTAAAATAAAAGCAATCAGTGAAAAATGATTAATTTGCCACCTTAGAAACTGAGGGTAAATAATTTATATCCATTCAAATGAATTCTGTTAATTTAACAATTGAAGATGGGCTGATACTGTAAAACAAGAATTATTTAAGGTATTTTGATAGTGTCTCAATAACAACTTAAGCGTCCTCAACTAATATTAATATGAAACTTTATGGATTCGACTTTTAGGTGTGCTTCATATTAAGATTAAGTCCAATCATACAATAAGTTAGTTTAAGATATTCTAATCTAGGAGAAATATTTGCAATGGTCGGGTCCATAGTTAGCGTTTTAATGAGTTTAGGGATTCTAGTTGAATCCTTTAACGGCTATTGTTAGGATAATTTACTTATTAAATGTATATTGGAACAATATTTCCATAAAAAAATAGAGACTGATTAATTTGGATAAATAATAAATATTAAAGGCTTATAAGATCTAAATTAGATAAAGCATCTCCAATAAATTGCAGAAAATAAATTAAATATACTTAATATAATATATTAAATATCACGAATAGAAATGTTCTTAATACAAAAATTTGGAAGAAACGAAATAATTCAAACTAATGACTATTGTATATAGGCAAATCAATTTGAAGAGTCTTTAGAAATGAATTCAAGAGAATCCTACTAATTCTATATTGAAGACATGAATTTATTGAACTATCAATGTTAAACATGATATAAATTATAAATAATTTTGAATCTTACTCATTATTAATTCTAAATTTAATTTTCTAGAATCATAAATATTATATTTATTTTTCCAACTTATATTTATTATTATTTTTTATATATTATGTTTTTATTTGTTTATGCTGCCGAGATTATATTAATGAATTCAGGAGACACTTACAGCAATTATTTAGATCCTGGAGTTTCATTATATAATGACTGTCCAGAGGGTATCTTGGATATTAGTTATAAGATGGTTAAGTAGAGACAATAATACATAAATTTCATAGATATTGTTTAAGTATTTTTTAATTCATTCAAATCATAGCTACTACATTACCCATCTAACCCTAACATAATATTCGCCTTATAGAAGAGTGGAATATTTTATACTTTGTTCCAAGAATAGCAATCAGATGCTTTCAGGATTTATGATTCTATATCTTTAAATGTTGATAATATTCCTGGCTTGTCATGTTCTGATATCACTTAAGCTCAGGCTGATCGGTATTATGGTGTTTGCTAGTCACCAACTGCCCTTTATATATCTACTGTAGAATGCAATGAATAGATGTAAGATATTTAATAAAAAAATAGAAAATGTACATCATAACTAGATCTTCTGAGTTAAACATTCATTTGTTAGGATCCACAAATAATAACATCATGGAGAGTGTCAGATCCAAGATTCATAACAATTTACTGCATTGAAGAAACTGAGGAAATCTTATTGTACTCCCCATCTAGAGCAGATGGTTTAGGGTAAGTTAGATCCCTAAAGATTTCCTTATTGAAAGTACAGAAAGTATCATTCTTTGATGAGTTAACATTAATGATTCTAGACTACCATCTAGGATTATTGGTCATAAGACTAAAAGAAACAGAAACTGAGACTACTTATGAATTATTACTCTAATAGCAATTCTTAGCGGAGGAAAAATATTAAACTATGAGTTATAGTCATGAATAATTTGCAATCAGATTTCCTCCTGAAGGAATAGTGGAAAATGATATCAGATATTCTCTAGTAATAGTGACCAATCTATATTTATATGAATTGGTACTCCCACTAGATAGTAATGGGTTCATTAATAAGAGACTGCCTTTAAGTGATAAAATATACTTACCCTCAAAATCCACCATTACTCATGACTCATAAAGTCACTTTTAAATGAGCTATGATGAGTTATTTTATTATCTTTGTATCCACAATTAGAGTTCGTAGAACTAATGTTTGAGAATTTAAAGACACGCTAAATCAGAATAGATACCATTAATTCTTTTATAAAATACATTGCAAAAGCCTATATTTTTAACATACCCAGTGGCTTATAGCACCAATAATGGTGAAACAAATTTATTGGTCTGCTAAATGACAGAAAATAGCAGATCCTAAGTCAATTTGATCTAGAATACTATTCAAAGATATTACATTAAATCAATATCACCTAACTTTGAAGCTTGTGTTATAACATTATTCCAAGACACCAAATAATTAGATGTCATTCAAGTTATCACAGAACCATCTGGAATGCCTAATTTAATAACATTAGCAAATTTTACCAATTTTGACTTCCCATCAACTCAATAACTTATTTAAGCACGAAGTCTTATTAGGGGACCTGGTCCCATCCTAAATCCAAAAGTTGATAATCCAAGTAATTATTAAACTTACAAAAAGATATCGATGTTTCAGCAGTTCATGGGGTTAGATTTTCTTTAGATGAAGAATCATATTAATAGTATTTTTCAATGTCAAGATATCGAAAATCCTTCTAAGATGATGGATTTAGACTTACATTTTTGTAAAATAACTAAATCGATATTATGATACAATATGGGTTCTCAAATTCTTCAAATTTCACTATAGAGTTTGTGACTGCTGATTGTTCATTTGGTTCATAAATAAGATAAATAGTCGGAGTTGCTCCTTATTATTTGATATTTTATTGGTACGAAAAAAACTACTCAATAATAGAAATAAAACGAGACAGTAATTACAATTTCGAAATCACTTGTAAAAGCCTCGAATTTCTAATAAATGACATTGGGTATGAAGCAATTGTTGATTTGGATTATTTGAATTTATTCTTAAATACTGACTCAGGCATTTTCTACAGTGGGATAACTGATAACAATTTAAGAAAGATTAATGTGAGTTATAAATTTAGATCTCTAAGTTTTAAATTCTTAAAGAACAACATACTTGTAGGAAGCTATCAGAATAAATTATATTACATAGAACTACTAAATCCATATGATACATCTGTTATATAGACATAAATAGCTGAAATTGAATTAGGGATGGAGTTGAGTGACTCATTTTTATTCCAAATTATCAAGATAGGATAGGCATCCCCAATATTAATCATCATTGATGATGAAATAATCATATACAATGTAGAAAATATTGAAAATGATGTATAATTTTAATCTAAACTGCAAACTTATGGAAACACAATATTAAAGGCATAAGTGGTGGTCAGTTACAATACAATAATAGTTCCCATATAGAACAGGGATGTCTATTTCATTTATGATATGACTTATTTTGGATCTGATAGACTCGTAGATGTGCTTCAATGGACTGACATACCATTACCAATAATTGTGTCAGATATAGAAAATAAGCAATATGAGTATTGTGTTCAATTTTATTCTGGAGTCATTGACTGCTATCATAACTTATTGCTGAAACTAGAATTGAAGGCATCTGACCCTAAGAATATAGAAAACGAGTTCCAATTACTAATAACTGCCTTCAGTTATTTTTCAACTAATTAGAAATATGACTTAGTCATAAACGGTAGCTTCTCGTATTAAGAGACCCTTATTCAAAATGTATTCAAGACAAAAGATACAATCGCAATTTATAAAACTAAAATGGTGTCATAAATTAATATTCACAAATATTTTAATGGTCCAGTATTCTTTTACTCCCTTCAGAGTAAGAACATTGAGCTTTTTGAATTCACCAGCTTCATTAAGGAGCCCCTAAATAATTAAGTTAAAATTATATCAAAGTAAAATTTAATAGGCACCAAAGTTAATAGGGACTACTTAATTAATCTAGGCAACAAATATGTCAATATTATAAAAATATATGAAACATAATGTATTGATTGATAATTATTATTAGACACAAATATCTAACAAGAGGAATACGTGAGCTATGAAGATATAAACTAAGTTCTAGAACTTAATCAATAACCCCCTATCGAGTTTTGTTTTGAGGCATTCATAAATCCCCTATAATTATCCTAACTATAAAGAGTTCATGTTATCACATTAGTCTGCAGATCTATGATAACAAAGGATACATATGTATTTTCCTATATAAATTAAATTAGATTAATTACATGTTTTTCACTATATTGGCTAATACACAATAACTGTCAAGTTAATTCATCAAGAACCTATTCTTTATCAACTTTGATAGGTAGGAGTATTTTTACAAGGCACTAGGTTCAATAAGATTATCCTACTTTCAAATGATTAATTATCCCATAAAGTTGGCTCCCAACTATAAATTCCTAACTGTGATTGCAACAGTTAAAGAGAACACAAAATATAATACTAAAAATCTCTAAGAGAAAGACAACATAATTGAGATATTTGTTGGATTCTTTGATTAAATAACTTCAAACTACATAAATGGCTACTATCTGTTAGAATTAGGGGCATAATAATTCTAAATAGACAATTTAATAATAAATAACTTTTAGATGTATTGTGTCAAGTAATGTACAACTGATGGATAGATGATAGATTCTCATTTAGAACTAACCTTCAATGATTAATATGAATTCAACATATACAAGATCTTAATTGAGATCAACTATTTGATAAACTCTGCTCCAATAGCTAGAATATTAGAAACTAAAAAATTAAATATCAAACAAAAATGTATTATCTCTAAATTAAAATAGTAATCGAGAATCAACAAGCTGATAAATTTTAATTTTCGTATATTGACACATTTGTAACAAAATAGAACGACCAATACTCTGCTAATATAACTACTGATTCAATAAGTTTTGATGTCGTCTATGGAGACGATTAATTTACTGTTGAATAAATATTTAAGTATTTATATAATGTAATAGAGATAATACACCGAATGCCCTAGCCCAAGTGGGTCATTCAGTGCTTCATATAACTAATATTTTGCTGTAAGTTGTAGAAACAACTCAATCTATAATGAGGACTAGGTTCAATATATAAAACTCTTCATTAGAGAAAAGGATGATAATTAGATGCAACAGATATCAGCGATAGAAGCCATTCAAGTGAATGGAGACCTACAATTTTTAGAAATAAACAAGAATGTTAATACCGATAACATAGAAATGTTGATCTTAGAGAAGACACTTAATAATGAATTTAAACTCAGATGGTTTGAATTATAAGACACATACTAAATTAAAGTAATATGATAGTAAATTTTTTAGTTGAAAAGTGTAGCTCCTGAATCAATATTTGATCTATAATTATGTGCTAGAAATTTGAATAAGTCTCCAGCTTAATGCTAAGATATTTAGATTTCGAATATAGGCTACGGATAATATATCTTTTAAGAAATACTACTATTTTTGTTATTGCTAGTGCTACCATTGTGTTTGAGTGTGTTTTGCATTATATTTTCGATCACTAGATACAAAAAGGAAAGATTTAGAAGAATAGAGGAATTTGGAAAATATTTAGGATTCTAAGTTAAAAGTAATATGAATGTGTAGTAATCTCATAGGAGAGCAAGCGTTTATTGAAACTTTAATATTTAAATAATTAATAATTGATCTTTATATTTGAATTATTATAAAATTGAAATCATAATTGTATGAGTTCTCCTCTTGCTGTTTAGGGTCTAGATGTTATGATATCGTACTCTCTAAATCCTACTGTGTTTTAATAATTTTTTTCTATCGTTTAGTTAGTTCTATTATATAATTAAAAAATACTCAATAGATGATTTTATCTTCGAAATCAATTTCCCTTTAGCCTATAAATAAGTTTTGAGCTCACTATTCAGAGTGCTGAATCTTTTGCTCTTCCTTTACTTATTAGATTGCCATTATTCTATTAATGTGAGAGAGCCTTTAAGTTTAGGAAACCTTTCATATATCGATCCTATTAAAAATTCAAATTTTGAAACAGCAAATTTCTTATAGCTATTTACTAGTTTTATGACATGATAATAGAATAATAATGCAAATAGAGATATCAATAAAATAAAGCAAATCAGTTGGATCTGTTCGTTTGAATTTTCCTCCAAGGAATATATTATGGAAGATAATTGGAAAATAAGTAGAATAATATGTTTGTTCCTAATCTCAAATTAATTCAATTATCCCTAATTATAGGGCTTTAAAGTGTATAACCTCTGAACATAAACATACATAAGTATCACTAATAACTATATTTTTAAATTTTAGTAACTCTTTGATAGGGTAATGATAATAATTATTATTGTTTCTCGTTGAAATATTTTATAGACTTCCCAAAAGTAGGAATTATTCCTATATTCATTATAGAGATAACTAAATTTGTTTCTACTTTATTTATCTTATAAATTGTGCTTGATTTTTTGTAATATATAAACCAATATTAATGGTATTGTGATGACATATAAAAATATATTTGGTCCTAAAAAATATATTACTGATTTTATATTGCATTCTGAGAAATATTTTAATGTCAAATTCCCTGCGACCCAGTAGATGCCTGATATTTGCCTAACAGAAACATATGATATAAGTTATCTCATTATATCTGGTTATAAGTAAATGAATAAATAGAATGAAGATGTTGCTATAATTGATATGTGTTTCTAATAATTAACTTTGAATATGTAGACATAGACCAAATAGATTGCTTAAAACATAGTAATGAAAAATAGAGGACATACTGTAAGTAGAATAAGTTGGAATGTATGCTAGTTTATGAATGACTCTTTTGCAATAAAGCATTCAATATTAGATCCCATCATTTAAATTGGGTTCCCAATAAACTTCAAAGGATTGTCATAACCATAATATGCCTAAATATCCATAAATTATAACACCGATATGATTTATAAGTTATTAACAAGTATTTTCATTACTGAACCTGCCTAATCTTAATTAAGTCTAAAAATGATATCGAATTATTTATATAACAATTGATATTATAAGAATTGATTATTTTATTACAAAGTTGCTCTTACTGTGAAAAATGTTGATATTTGAATCCATATTCCTAAAAGCAAAAACTTAATAAACCATGATGGTGAATTTGAGCACAAATGACATTTGTCATTGTCTTTATAGTATTATCCCTAACCAACCTTATTTATTGTATCACACTCATCACATAATGGACCTATATAACCAATCTAACAAGATTAATCTCCAGCCTACCAACCACCCTGACATTTATCAAATTGATTGCATTTAATAATGTTATCACTTAAAGTATTAATTCTCCAAAAACCCTATTTTAACTATATCTGATTATTTGTATTATTATTGATAGAATCACTGACTGTTTGGCATATACTGCTATTGGAGACTAAACTATATCTTCCAAATTATTCTTCACATTTTATGCAAGTTTAATTTTTATAATATTCACCAGGATTACAGGGAAATGTCCTAACCCTCAATATGTGCTCATAATTATTATTAATGCAGTCACATTTAATATTTAATTAATATACTAGATTTTATGGACTGTAGGGACTAAAAGTGAAATTTAACTTGTTTAATTAAAAACCTCTTAAATGCTCATTATACTATAATCTTAGTTGCTCTTAATTTTCCTATAAAGTAATATTTTTATCCATATCATAGATATTTGTTTTGATAAACAACATTTAAGTACTGTTTAGCTCCGCCTGATTCCCAGTCTTATCCAATATAACGATAATATAATTTAAATCATAGGGAAAATATTACTATTGAATAGGATCGAAATAGGAATATATTTCTTGACTCAAGGTTGGTAATAATATGAAATCCTACAAATGATTAGTACTGTATATTTTGAATGGGTTTACTAAAGTTTATTCCTATTTGATTTAACTTTATTTAGACATCAATTGAGTTTTAAACATATTTTCATTAAAAACCAATCTTATGCTATCAGCCTAATGTTTTTCCTTATACTCAACTACTGTCTTTAAACTATTCATAACTTCTACATTCCCTTAGATGTACTGTTATTGTTAATCAATGAATAATATATACTGCTTTAATTCGAGAAATTCCACTTATGATAAATATTCACTCCCATAATTATACTGTATATTTTTTATGAATTTCAATTCAGTGCTGATTGATTTGTTGTTATTATTCAAAAATAATGAATCTATCATTTATATGTTCAACAAGCCATTTATAAACATGATGGATTGTTAACTACCAGTATTATTAATGAAAATGGAGTTTATGAATTGATAATTGGATATGTTGTTAACATTTTCGATATTTATAAATCCCTTCTTGCAAAATATACATTGATTATTCAGAAATTAAACATCCTATCCTATAAAATCGATTCTGTTCTTACCAAACGAAATTTAAAAAATAAAGGAATTCAAAATTCTTTCAGAGTCTTTCTGATACAGCAACATTCTGTTATATTATTATCTACTCAAACTATATTCCTTAATCTCAACATTTTTTATATTTAGTTGATTAATTCTAACAAAAATCGTCTAATTAGTGTCGTCTTAATTTTTTATACAAACTGCCTAGCTTAAATGTTATTGGCTTTAATCTATCTTGATATTCCTTAAGTCTAATCTAGAATTAACTTTCAAATCTAATACACTATCATGAGTAAATCCTGAAAAAGTAAAATTTGTTAATTCTATAACTTAAGCCCATAGGCTAATTACTCCATTATTTTCTGTTGTTGGATGAAATATTAGTTGTTTAATCAAATTCTCATAACCCTATTCAGAGTTAAAGATATTTATATTTCTTAACCTTATAATTGATTGTGGATTATTTGCAGAGTTAAATCTTAAAAATGATGAAAGAAAAGAATAAACATCATAGGCAACCACATTCTCAATTAGTACATAATTATTATTAGATGCCTAACAGTCAATAAATCCACCATGTCCAGGAGCAGTCGAGTTTTATATATAAATATCCTTCAGTATGAGATATAAACTACTATTTTTAGAGTTTATAAAAATCGATCCACCATCTGAGTTAAAGGGGAGAATAAATGATGCCTTTATTTTAATAAATTTTGTCCACACAATGCGAACAAAACCTTCATTTTTTGTTAAAATATTTAACGCTGTACCACTTATTGCCATAGCATCTTCAAATGTGCAATTCTGAACTAAAAGTTTTTCAATAGTAATTTTAAATATGCCTCCATTGATTGTACTTGATTCCTATTTCAAATTTTAATTGATCTGATCAAAATAACTGTTTTTAATTATCAATTCTCCAGCATCAATAACTATGCTAGGAAAGAACAATATTATGGATATAAATTTAGTGACTATCATTGATTCTATGTTTATTCTACTATTTGGTGACTAAAAGGTGAATAAACCTCCATTTATATGTGGTATTATCTCTAATGTGTATCGATAATTTTCAGCTTTAGCAAACGGATGCCTAATTACATTATTAAGGAAACTCAAGTTGTTGAAGTAGAACTCTCCTTAATTGCTATTAGAGAAATTCATAAATGTATCTGACTTACTGGTGTCTGTATCCGAGATAAATATTTGATTATCTTTAAATATCGAGTTTTACATCACAAATCGTGAAATTTTCTAAAAGTCAAAATTATACTAAATTAAAGGTTGCCTAAATTATAAAACCGTTATGACATTAAAATTATTGATATCAACATTACGGACATTTTGAATTTATAGAAATGAGCTTTCATAATTTCCAGTTAATTTGATATTTTCGATAATCAAATATTCCAGCCCTATTAAGTTGAATTCATTTGTTAATGAAATCTTTTCAAATTGTGAATTTTTTATTGTCAACTATTAGGTTTAGATATGGAATAAGGAAGGTTAAGAATCAACACCTATGATAGTCAAATTGTCTAAGACTACTTAAAATTAATTTGACTCTATTCTCATAAAGCCTTTAGCTTTTGTTTATTAAATTGTTGGGTTAAAAATATTTATCATATAACGAATATTATTTTGCAAAACTTACTTATTTATTATTATGGGTGAGTCGAAATAGCATTCACTAATGAGAATGTCCGTCATACTTATGTTGTGATTTATGATTAGTAATTGAGATTGATAAAATCGAGTATTGATTAAATTTATTCCAATTAATGAGATAGGGCTTGATTCCTGAAATAATTTAGTATTAGTGATTATTGTATTTACCAATGATAAGTGAATTATTTTAATTTATGCTATAGAATTAACTAAACTGAAATTTGTTAATTTGCAATCAAATATATTAAGTTAATCAATTAGGATCTCAGTATTGTTATAATAATTTATAAATTTTATCAAAGATCCATTGATTAAATTGCATTTTTTTAAATTTAGTTATTTAATCGATATATTTAAACTTTTATCTTTAGAGTAGCCTGAAAAACTTATTTATTGATCTTCTTTATTGGTGCATTCTATTGTTACATTTGATATCTCAAAATTAGTCACATTCATGAATTATATATTGAATGAGTTATCTGTCAAATAAAAACTATCCCTTAGCACAAATTAACACCTTCGATAGAACTAATATTTAAATTGAACCTTATTGGTTTATATAATGATTAAAATTTTTATAAAGTGATTGCATTAAATCCATTAATTTCTTAATTAAAAAAATTATAATCTATGATAAATCTACTTCCATCTAAGACTAAGTTATATTCTTTGATAAGGAATATTTTCTCTCTTGGGGTTTCCAATATATTAAATCTGGTTTAAACTCTCCGATTCATCATTGGGTTAAATTGTAATTGAGATTAACTTGAAAAAATTACTTCTCCAAGATATACACTAAATCTTACTTATTTTAGAGATGATATTTAGCTTTGTGACAAGATTTATCACAATCCAAATTAAAACTTATAGTTTATATACAATTTGGATTATCACAAATCTAATAAACTGAGTATTTCTTTAAATTAGTAAATGATTAATCGCTCTTTGAAAATTGATTACATATTTTAGTCTAATATTCTTCATCCTAAGATTAAATGAAATAGGGATTATAATCATGAATTAATTATAAAGATCTTTCTGAGCATTTTTCACAATAATTTGGACATTTATCATTAGTATGTTTTAATTTTGGCTTTTAGTTATTAAGCTATAAAAATTATGACAACATCTAACTATCTAATATGATAGAATGCCTTCTATTTAGCAAATTGGTAAAATACCCTTCATAATCCTGATCAGCTCTCTCTAAATAACTAAAGCAAATTATGTTATTAAACTCATCATAATAGTGTAAACAAGAATAGTCCGATTATTTTTAGCAAATTTATTTTTGATAATTGTAAACGAGATTATCTTCACAAAGAGCACAATGAGTTTATGTATTCTCGTTACTCTCCGCATAATTAAAATTTAGAGTATTATGTTCTTAATTCATCGAGTCTACCTGATAACACATTTAGCAATCCTTAATTGAACATTATAAACAAGTTAATCCATCTATGCTAATATAGTAATCATTCTAGCATCTGATACATTTCTACCTGTCACATTCTTGGCAATTTGGAACACAATTTTAGACGATATTTGATGGAGCGAAGATTTAGTTCTCTTGTATATCCTTGACATCCTGTAAATAAACATCAAATTAATTTTCAATTTATATCTCTTTTGTTTCAATATATTTTTGGGGTAAATAGCATGAGCTTTAATTTATGTCAACATAACCTTACTAACATAGGCATCTATTCTCATTTTAATATCTATTAAATTCTATATTGCAATTGGTGCAATTAAACTCAAACGGACCATTGCATCTATCACATGAATAATGACAACTTTTAGATGTAAAATTATTAAATTTAACAACAGCATGTTTCAGCTTAGCATTTAAAACTTGAATGTCAGAATTTTAATTATTCTAGTCCTTTATAAAAATTAAATAATCAGCAGGAGTGATTCTTACTATATTATTATAAATCTTCTCAAATTTATAATTTTCTTGGATTATTGTAATCGCCATAGAATTATTTAAATATTAGTATTCAAAATAAGTCCACTAATTTAAACTAAATGATATCTCTTCTAAATATTTGACATAATTAGTTTGATTAACGAATTTAGCCTTAACTATTAAATTACCATTATATCTTACTGAGAAACTTTCCTATAGAATGTTAAACTCAGAAGCATAAACTTAAATCAATTTATATTTCCCTTTCAAACTATTGATATTAAACCATAAACTTATCGAATATTATCCACAAATTGTAGCTTACATGAAATACCCTTGCTTATCTAAGTGATGACAATCATATTGCATCATTTTCACATTTCCTAATAAACCAAATCCTTGATCATTTAAAATTTATTAACGAAATTATAGCTTTCCTCTAAAAAATCCATTTTATTTTCTTAAAACAACATAATTATGCTTATCATAGAACATTCTCTGATCTATAGAAGCAACTAATATGATAGATTAAGTTCTGGAATTGTAAATATTGATTGATGTCTAAAAATTAATAATTCTGTAGTCTATTTTTAACAATATCCATACAGAATAGTAATCTTCTTAAAAGCTTATATTCTTCTGAAATACTCCTTCTTTTGTCCGTATTTTAATCTCATGCTCAAAAGTATTTGATAAATATTGATTATACATTAATAATGTCTGATTATCAAATGATGATATTTCGAAGATTGAATTCCAATTTAATTCATGAGTATCCATCAAAGCATCTTTGTAATTAATCATAGGAGCATAATATGTCCAAATCTCAAAACTAATATACTGTGCATAATCTGTAAATGCTTCATTT
>VMTU01000263.1:0-56481 GCA_016759055.1 Paramecium bursaria
AGAACTATTAGAGTTTACTTCCTAATTAGAAGAAGGAATAGTAAATCTATACGATTATTCGTAATAACATAAAATACAAGATCTTGAATTTTAACTCATATTTTAATAAATTTATGAATAAATTTAATTATTGCATAAAATGAACATAGCTCATAGAGATATAAAACCACAAAATATTATATTTGTTAAAAATAAGGGATGGCTACTTTGTGATTTTGGAGATTCTTTGAAATATGAAAGCGCTTAAGGAATTTATAATATAAGAGGAACCTATTCATTTATTTAACCCAATTTATAAGTATTGGCACAAAAAGTAGGAATTTAAACTAAATAAAATTTACATCACAATGACTTATATGCTCTAGCTATTACTTTGCTTGTAATAAAATTTTAAATTAAAAATTCTGACGAAATCACATAATATATAACTATGAATAAAGATCCAATCATAGAAGCGTTAATGTAACAAAATAATGATGTAGAAAAACTTATCATTCCCAATGAATTTAAATTCATAGAAATCTAGTTTGATAAAAATAAACAGTAGTAATTAACAAGTTAAAACTCAAATTCAATAGAATATTATGAGGCTTTGGTAGATGTACTCTGTTGTCATCATAATTTATTTCCTGAGTTGCCTTAAGAAATAATAAGAGATATTTTAAATTAAATAGATTATAAATTATAATTAAAAGATTCAGAATGTCTTTCCTTTAATATTAAATGTATTATGTAAATCAATCATTATGCTAAGGAATTAAAAAATTTATTACCATTAACTTTATTTAGATCTAGTAGTTTTTGGAAAGGTTTTATTATTAATTTAACTTCAAGAGAGAATCAAAAGTTAAGACAATAAAGTTTTTTAAGAACTGATAGGGTAATTGCACTCATTAGGATACATTGAATTGACCTTAAATTTAGCAAAACTATTTTTACAAAATTATTATGACTTCACGGTTCACATAATTGTTATAACTCTATTGAAATATTTGCAATAAGATGAGGAAGCTCATTATGAATATAATTAGCTTTTAAATAACAGGGAATATTTGTACATGAACGAACATGAACAACTTAAATTTATCCACTTAGTTATGTATGAATTTCATGATTATTAATAAAGATCAGATAAAATTTATATAGAAAATCATTTTGATAGACTTTTATACTTCCCTCACCTAACAATGTAAGTAAATACAGATGAACAATAATCTATAAATTAATATTTTCAAGATTTGCATACAATGATTAACATGAGAAAAACTGAATAACAAGTATTGGGTGAATATGAGAGGTAACGGCTTCAAAGTTTAAATTTTTAAATTAATTTTATAAGATAAGCTATTGAGTCGATGAAATATTGCGCTTCTATTATTTATATGCAGATATTTCTCTGCTTGCTGTATGAGGACCTGATATTATAGGGTAGTAAAAAAAAATTTTAAAAAATAATAATAAAAAGAATGAATAAAAACCTCTTGATTAGCTCTGAATCTTCAACATAAATGTAAGTATTAAGTTCATTAAAATTTGTCGCTCTACTTAAAAGTAAAATAAAAAAAAAAAATAGAGATTAAAAATTGATGAATTAGCTTTTATAAATAGTGATGAAATTAGATAAGATAAAATTTTAGTTTTATCGACATGTTATTCTTGAAGAGCTATGTAACCAAATTAGTGATGAATTTTCTGATAGAAACGCACTAAAATACTTCAAATTATTTATTTGTATTTATAAGAGGCAATATTACACCTTTATAAAGAATTATAAAAAAAAATTTTTCATAACATTCGCATTTAACTTCTTCGAGATGACCTTGAATAGAAAACGATACCTTGAAACTACAAAAAATGAAAAAGGTAAGTTCTGGCATTATATTAAACCTAAAACTACTCAGAGATTAATCCATCATAAGACATGTAAAACATCAACAAAATAGTTTTTATTTTAGCAATATTTACAAAGAAACAATTGATTATATTTAATATTATTCATTCCTAATCCTTTTTTTATTCATTCAATCTCGCCTCCTCAGCCTATTATCGGGCTTCCTCTGCTAATCTAGCTTCTTCCGCAAGTCTCGCCTCCTCCTCAGCTAATCTTGCTTCTTCAGCTAACCTCAATGCTTCTTCCTCTTCTTCTTTCTTTTTCTAGATTGCAGCAGCAATCCTTCCTTTAAGCTCGTTTAGAGCATCAGTCTTATCCTCATGTGTGATAGGCTCCTTATTCACTGTTTCAATTTGATGAATGAGCATTACTATTTCTTTCCTTATTCCATCTCCCATTTCAGTAGCTACCTAATTCTCATGCACATTTAGAGTTCTCAAATTAGGATATTACGCCAATTTTGCAAACTCATCAAGCTTTTCTACCAGATTTGCTGTTAAGCTTAGATGCTAAAGTGATGGCAAGATTTATTTCCAAATAAATTAAATGATGCCCATAGTTCTTCCAAATTTGGCATATCTTTAAGTCTTTGATAAAAGATAAAAAATACCCTTCGAATGAAACTAACTTGTTTTACTTTTATTCGAGTATTCTAAGACTATTATGGCCCTTGAATCCATTAATTGAGGATATTTGATTATTTGTCAATATAAGCTTCTTTAGTCTTGGTAAATTAATTTAACCTAAATTCTATCCATGATAATATATTATACTTAAATTTTATTATTATCTAGATTAAGTTCTTCCAAGAATTCATAAGTATTCTAAACATTGAATGAATCTAATGAATTTATTTGGTTGAATCCCAAATTTAAATGAGTTAAATATTGTATTTTTTAGATGGTTGAGACATCATTAAGTAGATTATTTGCGAAACTTATTTTCCTTAGAAAACCATATTAAGGTATAATATCATAAAGAGATGATATTTTCTAACTATAAAAACATACAATACCTTTGATTCACATTCAAGTTCAACATATGCATACTTTGATCCATCAGGAGTTTTACCAATTCTTTTTAGTGATGCTTGAATCAAATTCGATACCCTTAGGTGGTCAACCTCATCTGGTGGATAGAAATCATCCTAAGGTTCATCTGGTTCTTCAGGCTCAACTTTTCGACATACTCAGGATTTTCACCTTATTCATCATCACCTTTTTCATTCATTATATAATATTAAAAATGTTAGTATTTTGTATGAATGTTTAGCATAATGTTTATTCAGTATTCTAAGCTAAGCAAATTTCTTACTACCTATCAAGATTTCCTAATGCTAAATTCATCCTCAATCAAGCAGGAGGCACCATTGAATAGAGAGCCAATTATTTCAAGGAGCATATCAAAATCTCAAATAAGAAAAGTTTAGTTGGTTTTAGTTTAGCTGGTTTAGATTTAAGATATGCTCTAAGAGGAATGGATTAAGTTACCTAATTAATAACTGTAGGCAGTCCACATAGAGGATCATATTTATCAGAATCTAAAGGCTGTGGTTATTAATTCATTTATCCGAAAAGAAGAAAACGCTTAAAAGAACCTCATTAACTTAAGACCCTTCATGTTCAACAAAGAAACCCTAAATGAGTGATTGTGGGGAGATTCAATTCCCCTGTTCCAATCTATATAAAATTAATATTTCATGTACCTATTATTTTATATAATTCAAAATTGTTATTATGCCCTTAAAATTTAATATAAAATTTCATTAAATTAAATTATGTTATGCTACATTATTACAGGTTCGGTCTTATTTGTGCTGTTTCAAATTTTTAATCCTTTATACCATATCTTAAGGCTAAAGATTAAATATGGTAAGAGGTGCACAGCAATGTTTTTCCCACTTTTAGGGGATTTACATTTCTTTAAAAAAAATATCAAACATTATGGTGATTCAATAAAACCGTTTTAAGAAACCATGGCAAAAGATCCTTATCCTCAATTTAGATTTAGTAATTTATTGAACAGAACACTGGTCGGCATTAATGATCCAGACTATTATAAGGAAATATTAAAGGAGCATCAAAAATTTAGAAAAGTGTATTCTTTATTTCATTAGTATTTAATCATTATATATTAAAGAGGCCTAGCATCGAATGGTTTAGTTTTTTCGGAAGGAGAGACTTGGCACAATTAAAGAGTATTACTATCACCATAGTTTTCATTCGATCAGATTGTCAAAAGGTTACCTATGATGAATGAAGTGGTAGACACATTTCTTAATAATTTCACTCAACAAAGCCCTATTAGCAATCTCCAATCCATTACAAGTCAAATAGTTAGTCGATCGTTTTTATAAAATGATGATATAAGTTTTTTAAAGGATATCCCTTTAATTTTTGCTAGAATAGGAGATTTAAGAATGAATAACCCGATTTGGTTATTGAAACATCTATTGCTAGGAGAAATAGCATGGAAAATATTTACATCTAAATAGGAAACTGAAATTCTGAATAAAATAACTAATGTGAAATAGAAATTAGAGTAAGTTATATCAAAAAGAATATCATAAAGATAATAAACCAACTATGTTGAGCCAGAAATAAAAGATTTTCTCGATATTTATTTAGATTAAAGCTTTAAAACGATCTAAACTAACCCTAATCATGTAATTGATAAGGATGAAATAGCTTAATAATTTGTAACCTTATATTTTGCTGGGACTGATACCACAGCCTATGGGTGTTTAAATATACTATTTATGCTAGCTTAATTTCCAGAATAATAGTAAGAAATTTACGAGGAAGTCAACAAAACAATAGTGAAGGATGATTATGTTACTAGAGAAAATATATTATAACTAACTAAACTGAATGCATTTATTTAAGAGTCATTCAGATACAGACCATCCGTTCCAACTCATATATTGAGAACTGTGAAATAAGATATGAAGATTCGGGATTTAGAGTTAAAAAAAGGTAATACATTTATTAATACGATTAGGATGGTTTGTGGTTATTGATTATTTTGTCACAAGGATGTCTGAGTAGAGGATCGATAACCCAGATGTTTTTGACTATAAAAGGTGGATTAGATAGTAAACTCCTTACAAAGATGATAATGGCTTTTCTAATATCACCTTTTCAGGAGGTGCTAGAAATTGCATAGGGCAACATATGGCGAAAATGGAATTAGTGATAATCATAGCAAAAGTTCTCAAGCAATACAAATTAGAGGCAGTCAAGCCTGTAACATGGTTCATAAGAAGTGTAGTTTAGTCATTTACACCTGAAGATGCGTTATAATTTGTTAAAAGAGAATAATTGTGAAAATTATAACATATTTAAGTTAAATTAATAATATTTTAATCTTCATCTTTGAATGAGCTTTATGACATTTAAAGGGCTAAATTAATATATTAATTTAATTTGCCAGCTTGATTTACCAGAAATCTCTATTTTATATTTTTTAAGTAATTTCGAGAGTATGATCATCATCTCCATTCGAGCCATATGCTATCCAATACAATTTCTAGCTCCTGCTGAAAATGATAAATTTTCATAATTTGTATCAGTTTTATAAGGATTCGACTTATTCAACCATCTCTTATAATCAAATTCAAGGGGTCTTTCGATATACTTATCTGACATCCTTATGACAAAATTATCAATCAAAACATATTGTCCTTTCTTAATCAATAAGTCTTTTATTTATACATTTTCTTTGGAATATCTCAAAATTAAAGTAGAATTTGGTGGCCTCAATCTTAAAATTATAATCAAAATAAAACCTAAGTGATTCAGAAATAGCGGCCTATAATTTGACTAATTAATTCAAATGATTTCTATTAATGCTATTTTCTTTTACTACATTTGATATTTCTTAATATATCTCCTCCTATTAAGATTAATTTTGTGCTAGTAAGTATAAGGTATTTGCAGTTGCAAAGGCGGTAGTATCTGAACCAGCAAAGTATAATGTGATAAATTGTTGAATTATTTCATCTATCTCAATTTTATTTGGATCATTTATGTCTTGCTCTATAAATTATTTAAGATAAATGTCAAGGAAATCTTTAGATTCGAGTTTATTTTTTCCATTCTCTAGTCTTTAAATTATCAATTTGTTTAATTATTCTTTTATCAATTTTATGTAAGAATCTATTTCAATTTCTTATTTTGATGGATATATGCTCCAAGCCTTCATCCCAAAAATTGCAATTTTTAATAAAACTAAAGGATTTTTGAATTTTATTAGTCCAAGTTGTTGAATAATTTGTGGAACTTTCTTTAAAAATTTAGTATCTGTATTGCATCACAACCTGTTTCATCATAGGCAATTTTTCTATTAAATTATTATAAGTAAATGAATTTGATAATAATTTTCTTTATTAATACCATTTCTATCCTTCTTACAATACAATTCCCTTTGATATTAAACCTCTAATCATAATATATTATTTTACTCATAGCATATAGAGTTCCACTTTGAAAATTTATCATGTTGGATGACAATTTATTTATAATACTCTGGGTCGTTTATGCCAATTAAAAGTTAATTGAAAACATTGCTAAATCTAAATTTAGGATATTATGGCTTCATCATAAGAGCTCTATAGCTCATCAAAGGGTCAATATATTAAGCTTAACTTTTTTAAATGAAGTAAAAGTCTCCAAGTATAGGAAAAAACATGGCTTCTGCATTTGAACCATGTTACAGCTTTAATTTTATTATGTAATATAAAGGTTTAAAGATCTGATATAGTCCTAAGGATACAATTCCTAGTATGATATGAAGTATGATATAAAGTATCATATTATTTAATTATTTATTAGAGCATATTTTATAATCATGAAGCAATATATGTTTATGATTATCTATACGTTCAGATAAGCAGGGGTTTCTTTTAAAAGATCAATTAAAAATATTTGATTTATATATATTATGAAAATAAATAAATAGAAAAAGAATCCAATAAAAGATTAGGATTTATTTATCATTCACAGATATAATTAAAATATCAACTGTTCCTATGATATTTAAGAAGCATAGTTTTTAATATATCAACATAGCCTTAATTGCGTGTTAATTACCAACGATGGAATGAATACATCATTATTAATTATTGATCTAAAAAACAATAAAATTAGATTGGAGGTCTGTTTATTCAAATAGTATACTCATTTGTTGAAGTCTAAAAGACAGGATGAATTTTTAATGGCGTCCCACAGCAATTAGATTGAAATATGGAATATAAATTTGTTAAAAAAAGTGAAATAATTTTCAATTAAATGGATGGAGAGTGCACTTTTTCATTTTAAACTGCTCAATGCATCAAGTTTTAATGGATCTGCCATATATGTTAATTACAAGCAGGTTAGAAGAGTGAATAAATCTCATTATGTTGAGAATCAGCTTTGCTCTTATGACACTCTGTATTTGTTTACAAAAAACACTTTAAAATTATTATCTATAGCAAAAGGTACCTACAATGAAACAAAATTTAAGTATCATGATGAAGAAGAATATTTGGTGACTAAGAACAATGATTTCATTTGTTCTCATTCGTATAAATTAACTTATTTATTCGACATTAAATAAAGAAAGGTTGTATGGAAGAAAAAATGGATAGAAAATATATATGATTATGGAAAAATTTTACTATCTGAATCATAGCAATATTTATATATAGCCAAATTTAAAAACTTGCATATATTTTCTCTATATGGAGATAGGGAAATAAATTATCTGTTAGAATATAAGGTTTCTATACATACTGATGTTGTAAATGTTTCAGATTATGGTTACATTATGATTAACAGTGATTTCGAGCATTTAGAGCCAGATGATGGATATGAATACTCTGATAATAGTGGAATAACTATGTAATAATAACAATTAGCCTTTCTTGTTGTAGAAGAAGTTAAAAAATGAATTATTAAATAAATTTTTTATCTTATTATATAAGGTCGAATAGAAATTGAATAATTTCTCATGGAATTTAATTTTTTTCGTTCTAAATTTTTTAAGAAAAGTTTTTCTTCAAATCATATCCCAGATGACTTGTAATGATTAAGTTTTCAAACGTTAAATCCTTTATTAAGGTTTGGAAACTTAATTTTTGTGGAATACTATATTTTGTATAAGTATAAATTTCTTAATCCCTCTCTTCTAGTTATAAAATGTTCAATATTGGATCATTAGATATAGTTGTTAAATATCTTTTATTTGGAGATATGATTATTTCTTTAATTTAGCTCTGACATTATGCTACCAGTTTAGTTGTATATTACTTTTGAGGATTAATTGAATGTATTTCTCCATTATAGGTGCCAACAAATATATATTTACAATATGGGCTTAATTTAATAACCTTAATTGTACTTTTGATTTTCGTTTATATTTTTGTAGGTTTAGTCTCTTGTTTACTTAAATCCCAAGTTACCAAAACGTTTTCTTCCTCTATCGCCACAAACGTTATGCTGTCATTACCAAGATCATAAACAGAAATGTTTTTATCATTTGTTACTTTTTTTTAAAGTTATGATTTAAATTCTATCAAGGATATCATATTGTTGTTCAAATAGTGCATGATGTATTCATAATTAGATGATAACTAAGTCGATTAAAATCCTCCTTCGCTATAATAATTTTATAACACACTCCAATCTTTTGGATCATAGATTATCAAATTATCATAAAATGCCAAAAATACTTTACTTCCATCAGATGAATAACCAACTCTGTTTACCTGCCTTTCAGTTTCTTTATTTTCCCCTACCTACTTAATTAGTCTTAAATCAAATATTTTAGTCTGCCATCCAGTGGAAAATAGTAAATACTTACCATTTGGGTGTATGCACATACTGAATACTGAATTTTCCTTTTCTGTAATTTTTTCATTAATTTATTGACCTGACTCTGTATCATTAAATATTATCTATCTCCTATTGTTAGAGTAAATCAACTGATTGCTGTCTGGAGAGAATAGTAATTAATTTATTATTGGAGAGTTTTCTACCTATTTACTTACTTTAGCATCCCAAAATCTTATTTACCTATCATTAGAACAAGAAATAATGTATTTGATATCAGGTGAAAACTAAACACTATTCACATCATCTCTATGTCCTATGATGGTTGAGATCTAGTTACATGATTTCACATCGTATATAATAATTTAAAAATCCTTACCACCAGAAACTAAGAATTATCCATTCAATGACACATCAAGACAACTAATTGGTTTACCATGACCCTTGAAAGGGGTGCCTTTTGGTTTAAATTCGTTTATATCCCACTTCCCGATTGTATGATTGTCATATGCTATGAATAGTAAATCTTCATGAAAAATTCCAAACTAAGGAGAGTACCTGAATGTTTATTTAGGTAAATCTTCAATTTATTCTTTAATCATTTCTCCAGAGATATAATTCCATTGCTAAAAGTATAGCTTAGCTTAATAAGATAAAGTAATGAGTGATTATGATAAAAATTTAACAGCACAACAATTAGAATCTAATTTTATCTTAACACTTTCACTCAGTTTTTCTAGATTATTAATGATATAAATCTTTTCAGAATATTGGTATGCAATTTTTTAATCATCTTCCGAGAATATTATTCTTTAGATTTCTCCTTTTATTTTATGTTCTTTTAATTGAGTAAATGACTTAACATCCCATAAACGAATAAATTATTCCAACCCATATGATAAAACAAGCTAACTGTTATGGGAAAATATTGCCCTCTTAATGGTATCCGTATGCCCTTTCAATTAGCCTAATTCATTTCCAGATTTTGAATCCCAAATTATGATATTTTTTTGAGTGTCGCAATATGCTGAATACGAAAGGATTTGTTGTCCATCACGAGATAATAAAGATTAACAGTAGAGCCCATTTATTTATATAGATGGTAAATCATTTGAATATAGATTAGTCCACTCACAATTTGAAATATCAGAAAAATTAAGGTTCAATCCTTTGATGCTAACCTTATCAAATTTAGAGTATCTTAAGTCGCAATTTTAAAATATTGCACCATCGATTGAAATCTCTGATATAATTATCTTTGAAAAATCTTAACCATTTTAATAATCTGAAACTTAAAGTAGTATCACTAAACAGTTAGAGCTGAATCTAATGTATTATTAATCTACACTGGATAGTAAAACTAAAGGATACAAGACTTTACACAAATCTATTTCTTATTAAAATTTTGCTTTTATAAATTTCAATGCTCCCAAGTTAAAAGTATCTTGTAAATTTATTTAATTTAGAACAGAGGTTTATAGTACTTGAAGAAATTAAAATAGCAAATCATATTTTCTCTATTCATCTTAATTCTTGTTTTACTTATTTAGATTAATTTCTTATTAGAATTATAACAGATCCAATTATTTATTTTACTTTCTCAATTAATTTAAATGCTCATTTAAAATATCAATAACCTAAAAAGCATTTTCGAATAGATTGAAACATTCTTTGGAAAATAAAAACTCCTAAATGGATTTATGGCGAAACTAATAATAATTTCCCTTTTAACTTAATGGAATGCACCTTCTTACTTATTTTCTATAATTTCCAAACTAATCAGCATCCTCAAAAAATTATGCATAAGGATCAGTGTTCTATTCTCTGAATAAGATTCCCTAAGGCTTTCTTTCTATGATGGTTTCCTACCTCTTAAACATTAGTATTGATAGTCTGACTGCATATTTGTAAATGTCTTGCTCAAATTAGTTTTGATCTTATATGTCATTCGAGTATATTAATTTTTGCCTTTGGCTCTCAACAAATTATTCTATAAATTGATTGAAAAAGTCAAAAAGAGTTAGTTTATGTGATTTTAGAGACTTGTATAAAATTATCATTTGGTCCTCATCACAATTCTTTAGAGGGAATAGGTCAGCATTTAAAAGATTTTTAATTTTTTCAATCTAAGTGATAGTATGCTCCAAGCTTGATTGAACATTCCAGTTATTGAAAAATTAATATTCAATCAGTATTTCCCACAGTTTACATATATCCTAATTTAATTAGTCATCATTTAGAGATTTTTTGAATTTTTCTATTTCCTATTCTTAATAAGCACTCATTGTTGGATTTTACTCATGTATTTTAATTATACTATCTATATACTTTTTGGTCAAATTGATGAAATTTTTCATGAAATGCCACTTTATACTTTTAGGTTGAGAAACTATATTGTTCATTTATGGCAGCACCTCAACAACTATATTTAACATATAAGGAGTTTCTAATAAAGTTTATAGATTCATTTGTAATATTGAACTCTTATATAGATTTTAATGCCATAAACCCAATATCTACTTAGTAAATGATGTTTCTTATTCCAAATTAAATAATGTCACATTTTAGTTTTCTTTGATTATGTTTATCAAAATTTGTGCCTGATTTTAATCTAACAAAAAAGATTTATTTTCTTATTTCAGGCTAATTTATAAAAACTATTCAAATTATTAGCAGATATTATTTGTATCTTACAAAATTTAATTTTTTTCTTAGTTTCTAGCTATCACTGATAGTAAATCATAAATTGAAATCCTTAATTTTAACATGCTAAATTACTTAAGATAATCCTATCTTTACTAATCGTTGAAAGGCAATAATCTCAATTCTTTTAATGATTGAAATCCTTAACTTTCATTTTCCCAAAACCAAGCCCTATAGTCATTTGTTGAAAATGCTTCAGTTCTTGAGGTGGTGATTACTCTGGGAATTTATAACTGATTTTATGGCTTCCAGAGATGAACCTTATTAGTCTACAACAAATTGATCCCCTAATATTATTATGGTAGTTCATCATAACTGTCCATGATAAATATCAATCGTATTTGGTTTTTCTAGGCTGTGTCTTTCAATAAATCTATCTATTTCTAATCGAATCTATATAATGATGATAAAAGGGTTTCCTCGATTGCATTAAATTTTGGTTCTTTAAGTGTAGGCAATTGAATAAATATAGGAATTAATGGAGGAGTACCCTTTATGTCGGACCACAATTTGTTTTAGCATTACTTTTAGTATAATAACCATAAGTATTCCTCGATTTTTCTTGCTGTCAAACTTTTACCAGACCCTGCAGCGCCATGAACTAATAAGCTTGATTTTCTATTTTCAGTTGAGAATTCGTCAATTTCCCCATTCTTCTAATTATCGAAGTTAAATAATGGGGTCTATTCTTGTTTTTCTGAGTTTGTATTGAAATCAAATTCCAATGTTTTCATTTAGACATAGACACTTTATGCATCTTAATATATCTTATTCTATAAAACACTTTACATTCTGATTTCCAGTATTTGTTATGGTGTCTTACCCCTTAAGAATTTTATATCTTATCCAATTTAATCAATCGAGTTTATTATATTGTCCAATTTGTTCTGAATTACTGCTAGATCTCTTTTAATGTCTTTCAAGAAATATATTGTTACACCTAACACATCTCCAATTTCACTTACATTTTTCATTTGTTACTCTAGTTGCTATTCCAAATTTTTATGCTTCTATAATAACTGATCCCTGATTTCTTTCCTTTCTTCACTTTGTAATGATAATTAAAGAGCCTATAATTCATTTAGTGTTAATTATAACTCGTTGTTGACTTATTCTTCTGTGTCTTCCCATTAATTATTGATTAAAGCATCCATCTATTAGATTTGATCCTTTCCTTTAAGTGTATTAATGATTCGATAGTCTGTTTCTTTAAACCTTGCCATTAATAGTAATTATCCTACAACCTTTTAGTTGCTATCATTCAAATATTGTTGAAATGCCAAACAATTATAATACAAATAATCCTTAATCCTCCAAACATCACCTGTAAATTAATCATTAATAAATTATAATGCCTTTTATTTGAGTGACAATTTGTTATTTTTATCTACTAATCTATCTGTCAACTATTGATAAGATGGAACAATTATTTTCACATCATCTATAGATAATTGTTGCTAACATTCTTTTAAAAATTATTCTTGTTGATTTAACGATATTTATAGCTATTCCCGATCAAGAGAATATACCCTTTTGAACGTTTCAATTATAAGATTAAATTTGAGTGTTGTTTCTTAATCTAGTTATTTGTTTAGATATTTCTGTAACTTAATCTTATTGATCATATTTGTGATATCATGTAAAGTATTATTTGTGTCCTCTTTCAGTTTGTAAAAATTGATATTTTAAATGATATCTCTTAAAGCAATAATATATTTCTTGTATGATCTTGCTGCTTCCATTTGACTTACGTTATCAATAGTTTTTTGAAGCCTATATTATTCAATTAACTTCTCCTGTTATTATTAAATTATCAACAAAATTTCTGGTTTTTAAATATTTTGATATTTTTATTAAGCATCTTCAACAACTAGTTCGAGCAATTATATATGACCTGAAATATCACCTTCTGGTATTATTTATTAAATTGATCTTAATAAATCAATTCTTTTTTATATGAAATCTTGAAATGTTACAATATCTACATCCTAACTTATTTGGTTAGAATTTTCTACTAATTGTTCAATTATTTGATTAGCAGGATTTTATTATTATTGATTTGTAATAAATTTGTCTACTGTATCAAGTTAATTTGCAAGATCATATATAATGCGGTTAAACTATCCGTCTGTACGAATACAAATAAATTCTAAAACACATAAGAATTAAATTTTATCATCTAAATTCTCTTATTTTTAATATTATATCTCTATTTATTGATGAAAATTTATCAAATTATATACAAGCTCTTCCACCCTATAATTAAATTATAAAGTATTAATATTCAATCCTAAGTTTATGTCATCTGATATGTTTGCAATCAAAATTTATTGATTCTCATTAAACTATTGGTAAATGTATTGCAAATTACAAATATTCGAATATAAAGTAAACATTTATTGAAAAACATCTTTTTGGGGGCGAAATTATTAAATCTTAGTAAAGATATTTTCTTCCTTCAAGCTATTATTATGAATTAAAGATTTTAGGTTAAGCAAAGCAAAATGATGTTTCATAAAACACTCTTTATTCTTTTATATATTTTATAAAATGATTAATATGGCAACTATATGTTAAAATATTTTTTCGGAGGACTTTACTTTCTTATCTTGTAATTTGATTTCTTATAATTTTAAAAGTAATTTGTCAACATCATGATGCTATTGTAAATGCTATAAAAGATCTAATTTTTCCAGTACTTGCCCATTAAAATTATATTAAGTCTAGAGTGAATTAATTTAATTTATAAATTCAGCTTATAAATCATCAAACTTATATTCTAATTATTTTGCTATTTGAAAGTATTCTATAATTTAATTTATTATTAAGAAAAGTTAAACACTAGTTATTTAGGTATTATCAGATTAAATAACAAATTTACTTAATACACCATATAAAATATTGTTGTGTATTATTATTTGGTACCAAAGATTATTCATGATATCTCCTTCAATTATAGCCTATTCTAATTATTGCAACAAATATTATTTATTTGTATTCTAATTTTCTATTTCTTCATTTAAATCTTGAATTAGTTCTGTGTATCTAATAATCTGTTGACAGTATTCATTCAGTTAAAATATAAATTGATCAAGTGGAAGATCTTATAAGTATTGAAATAATATCTTATTTTATTCTTATTTAATCTCTTGTTATTGAGTTGAAAATTCTTTTAATTGTTCCAATTTGGGCAAATTCTTTTCTCCATTAATAATATAACTCTATATCATCTGAAATTTTATTATTTGTTGCTATAATATTCTATTTGTGTTGGAGTTTTCATCATTTTACTATATGATTCCAATATTTTTTTATCATCTATTATTTTAATTAATCTTTTTTAAATTATATCCTCCCATTCTGTTTATAGTTGATACTTAAATTTGATTACTTAGTATTATTTCTTTGTAATAATGGGTTTGTAGATTATTAATTCACTAATTATTTTAATCCAGCTGCATTTTATTAACCATTCATTTGAGTTTTTGATTAAAATATTATAATTGTTTACTAATTATTTAATTATCTTATTGATTCCTAATCCTTATTGTATTTTCTCAATAATTTTATATTTAAATTCTTCCAAATAAAAAATTATTTTAAACATATTAGTTTATTTTCTTTTTTTGATTTCTTTATAAAGATATAATCCTCCTTATGCGAGAGATACTAATAAATCAGTGCTCAGTTCTTCTAATGATGCTTATATTCCACTTATTATGTTAAGTAAGACTTCTTTCCCTTCTTCTGAATTAGTTGGACATATTTCTATGCACAATTTTGTGATAAATAATTCATAATAAATGCTGTTATAATAAAGTTGTTCTCCTCCTTAATTCAACAACAATTCAATTTGATTGATTATTGCTATTATTGATTATTATCTATCTTAATCTAATGGTATGCTCTGATCATTGGCATAATATTGAAATATTAATCGTGATAATTAATTACAGATTTTTAATATTTACAATGTGATGAATCTTTATGACACAATCGTATTAGTAATACTATCCAACAATTATTCTAGATCTCCTAATATTTATTTGATATATTCCTTAACTTTCGTATAGTTTCTGGATGCCTAATTAACGAATTATGATTATAATTGTATTTATTTTATTATTCTTATGATTTCGTCCTATGATTCCTAAGATTATATTGATTTAGATAAATCACATATAGACGCACACCTATTTTCTAAGTCTAAGAAAAAATCTCTAATTATATCATAATCTATGATCGATTCATCCTGGAAATTAGTATCCTAATGTATTTAAGTGGAACATATCAAACCTCCACCCCTAAAAAAACTTCTTTCCTTGTCTTAATTCATTTTTTATAATAATTTATTTCATTGTTGAATTTTTAAATATAAATATCATTATTTTGAGAATTTCTTAGAAAACCATTATTCCAAGTCAATCAGATTTCAAATTTTAATCTATATTATGAAAAAAGAAAAAAGAAAAAAGATATAAAAAATTTACCTAGAGCCACATTTGGTTTATAAAATTAAATCAAAATTTTTTATTAATCAGAAAGGAATGAAATCGAATTACTTTCTCATATACCATATTACCGATTTAATTATATTATATTTATATTTATAAAATGAACAAAATGCCAGATTATACTTTTAAGTTGATACTCATAGGCGATATGGGTATAAATTTGATTATATTCAATAGCTGTAGGGAAGTCATCCTTGTTGAGATAGTTTACAGAAAGAAAATTTAAATAAGATCATGATTTAACGATTGGAGTTGAATTTAGTTCTAAGGAAGTTTAGATTGGAGATACATCAATTAAACTCTAAGTTTGGGATACTGTATGAAATATTATTTATCATAAGAGTGGATAAGAAAGTTTTTAAAGTGTTACCAGATTATATTATAGAGCGGCTGCAGGAGCTGTTATGGTATTTGATATTACAAAGAGATAAACATTTTTAAATATACAAAACTGGCATAGATAAGCCCTAGATAATGGGAATTAATAAATGCAGTTCTTGTTAGTTGGAAATAAGACAGATTTAGAATAAAAGTAATGATCTCAATTAATAAAGTCGTTAAGTGTCTTATCATGAAGCATAAATGTTTGCATAAGAGAATTAATGCTAGTTTATAGAGACATCTGCTTGTGATGGAACTAATGTAGAATATGCATTTATGGAGTTGGCACATAAAATTCATTAACTATTAATAGATAACCCAGATATGATGAAATCTGTAATTATGAGTTTAAAATGTTTAGGGTAATGGAATAAAGACTTCTAAAATACTAAATAGATCTTAAATATCAGAAACATCAATGAGTATAAGTGTAAAACCTGAACCAGTTCAAATCAAGAATAAAGATGAAGATAAATATGTTGCTTGCAAAGTTTGTTGTTGATTTTGTTTTTTATAATAAATATTGCTGTTTCATTTAGCTTTTGCAAATTATGCTCTGAACTTTCTGTCATTTCTCTATAAAATTTCTAATTTTTCCTATTTATTTTAAATAAAATGTACTTTATTTTCCATAGCTAGGTCGAAATTATCCATCTTCCATCCAACGATGTCCTCTCTGTATTAACAATCTGATGCTAAGGGATTTTATTCATTTTAGAGCAAAAAGGGAAATTCTGCCATAACATTAAATGCTAGATTTCCATCTATCTTGATATTATTTCCTTCAGAAGCGTAACTAATTTTAAATATAATTTTACTTTCCCTACAACATAGCAACAGTTTAAAAATTATGTACTTTTCCTCTAATTCCATTATATTTTCTATATCCATCTTTTTACCATTTTGTTATTTCATTATGATCCACCCTATAAATGCTTCCTTCAAAATAATCTATTGCATTCTTCTTTCCGAATAATCCTGTGCTTGGATTGAAAACCAGATCAGCAACTAAGCATGTTTATGACTCCACTACCCATGATTATCCTTCAAGATAAAATGTTCTATCTCCTATTGCAATGCCACCAATACATCCTTTAGCTTAGATATATTAGAACTTTGTTCCATTATCGAATTCAATATTTGCACATCCTATATTTCCTCCATACATAGTGTTAGGTCCCATACTTGCAACTGTTTCAAAATGACCATGTAATTTATAGCCTCTACCATAGAGTTGAAATGCTGCTATAGGAGGATGATGGCTGATTTACTCGACATAAACTGGGCATCCCTTTATCCAACCCTAATATGTTTCACCTAAAATTGGATTGAATGGCTTTTCTAAAGTCAAATAAGCTAAAGTGGTTGATATCGTATAACAGACTACAGCCTTCATTTGGGTGATAGGATCTTTATCTGCTGCGGATTCAAAAAAGTGAGGGGCATATGCAAATGATGCAGCAAATCGTTCTAAATTGGATCTCTTTTCAAATACGTATACTGGCAATGAGACACTCATAACGCTTTTTCCAGACATCAGATTTGATCCCATCTTTGAAATCATATATTTGAAAACTTTCTTCTAGTCATCCAACTTCTTTTGATTAACAAACTTTAAAACTCCTTTATTTTTATCATACACCCAATCATCCCTGTAGAAGAAGTGTTTTCCATCTTCTGTTTTCTCAAATCTTTGATTGTTAATAGTCTTAACTGGTTCTAAGTTATATTTATGGATCTATGTTTAATAATGTTTCTTTCTATAGATTTCCATCAGGCATCTTTTTAAATATTCCTCATATGTTTCAGAGAAATTACTAACGCTCTCTTATTCTTAGTCACTATCTACTTATGCTACTTGTTAGACAGGTGGAAATGTAAATTACTCTTATGGAGGTGGCTCTTAAACTTTTTAGGGAATTATCGTAGTTAATTCTTCTTATTTAATTTTTTCAATTTATTCATGAGATTCTTCTTCTTCTTCTTCATCTTCAGACTCAATAATGGATTCTACTTACTATTTAACATCAACTTATTGCTATTATTAAAATTATTCGAACTATTTCATAACATCTGAAACAAATATTGGCAAATTTACATTAGCTATGAAATTTTTCCTCCTTTCTTCTTTTAGAAATAGTTTCAGATTTGCATATTGTTTTAAGTATGTTAATAGCAATTATTAATCCTAGTTTGCAGTTATTAATCCATTATTATAAGTCAACGTATCAACAATCATAAGTCTGCATTCATTATTTTTCACAAATATTCCTGAGATTTACCATTCGATATTCCCTATTTTATGATTATGATCAAATGTCTTATCAATTAGGAAGAACTAGTCTTATTCTGCATGAATGTATCTTAAGAATTAGAACTACCTAGCTGAATAAAATGTATTTAAGGGAACTCTTACTTCATCAATCTAGCTCATAGTTGAGCTTGGTTATGCAATTATTTATGACTTTTTAATCTGTCTATTCCATTTGGATTACATGAATGGATCATAAAGAGCCATAATCAAAATCTCTAATGGTACCTTAGGTAAGGAGATGAATAGCTTAAAATTATTTTTATTTTTCTAAGATTGCATTATTCTTGCACTATCAAATTAAATTAGATCATAACCCTCTTCATCAGCTAAATAAAAATAATTTAGTTTGTCCTTAATGTCTTCGAAGATGGCAGGTAATTAAGCAAATTGTTATTTTTATTTAACAATTGTTTATTAATTTTTTATTTTCTTTTATTTTACCACCTTAACTTCTTTTTCTTTTATCACCTCCTATTATGCAGTTGGAGTATTATTTTGTTAAATTATCTCTTATTGTTATGGTGGATCAATTTTAACTTACTTTGGGGGTATTTACGGTATTTAGATGGGTTTCTTAAATTGCTCAATATCAAATTGTTTCTCTTGTCCTGGAATCATCGTTTAATTCTTCTTTCTCACTTCAGATCTAGGTTGGAATTATTCTTCCTCAGACATCTTTCTTGCATTATTGTTATTTGTCGTAGATATTACAGACATAGTCATAGTTCGCTGTTTAGCTTACTATCTAGCCTATTCAGCATTTTGTGGTTATTTTTCTGGCATACAACACTTCTAAAGTTATTCCCACCACTAATTTATATCCTCCTTATCTTCTGAGCCTAGGCTGATTTTCTGAAACTCACTTTTAGAGTCAATTTTGTTGGTGAGAATTATCTAATATCTGGACAAATGATATCCGCCATAAGTCATCTCATAATTTTGCAAATGAATAACATGAGGTTCGTCATTCTTATTCTGCCTTTGTATTTTCAATTGCTTAAAATCTAGATCCAGCTCGATTTGCTTTTCTGACCATATGATTGAACTTTTTCCTAACACATCCAATTTGCCAACAAATTTAGTTTATTTCATAAATATTTGAACAATGCTATAAAACATCTGTAATTTGGCTTGATTATTTAATGCCGATAGATTTCTAATTTCATCAATTTATAATTGATCATATTCAACAGGATCAAGTGAAGTTCTTGGATCCATTATACAATTGTATAATAGAGTGACCTTTTGTTGAAATTTTAAGGGTATGTTCTTTTAGGTTATTATTAATTAGGAGAACTTCTAGTAGATGTTAATTAAGTTTTAATCGTTCATTTTTTTAATATAATCATTGAGTCTCATAATCATCCGAGAAGTCATCATCCAATTCTATTTCCCTATCAAATACATTAGTTAATTCTTCAATTTCCATAGCTTAATCCTATTCAACCTTTTGAACTGGAGCTGCTTCAGCTTTTTTCTAATATTTGGCATCTTTGAATATTTATATTGATATACTTAACAATTATACGATAGCTCTTTCTGTTTACTTTTTTAGTTTATCTAATTTTGGCTATAAAGCTCTTTTCAAATCAATATTTGCTTTCTTAGGAATTATATTTAAGGTGTTTTATTCATCCTATAATAACTATGAAACCATTTCATCCACTTTATTCTATTAAGAATTAATAATTATATTACTTTGTATGTCATTTCAATAAGTTTAATCTATTTTGTTATCACCTATTATTCTCTTCCAAACTTTTTGTTTTTGGGCATGTAATGTAGGAATTTGACCTCTTCATGCCAATCATCAGTTTACTTCTCGGGTAATTCTCCTAAACTTGATTTCAAGTTATCAGGAAAATCAATATTCATAATAAAATAATTATAGTCATGTAAATATATATCCAATAAAGAAACTAATCACTCCTGCGAAAAATATATGTTGTCCCTCAACTTAAAGCTAATGTGTCGGATCTAAATGTTGGCTTCTCAACTTTTACAAGTATAATGCAATCTCCCTTGTTTCTTATTATAGTTTATTAAATTAGTTTTCTAGATCATTTACAACCTATTATTCCTATGTAATTTGAGGGATCTATGTTTTAGGTTCCTTTACAAATAAAGATGTGGGACTTAGCGATGAGTCCATAATTATTTCCAATTTCTGAGTCTAAATCATTTCCTGCTGATCGATGAATAACTTCCTCAAATATTAATTATCATATCTAACAGCTTCGTGGATAGAGCAATGGAGTGGAAGTGTCAATATTTATAATTTTGCATTTTGTAAGTAATGATTGCATGTAATTTGTATTGTTTTCTATTAGTTTACGTCTAAGCAGCCTTAGAAGAGTGATATAGTAATATCTTATGAATGATTAGCCTTCATTTTAAATGCTATTCTATTATGATATATATCAAATACATGTTAGGATCTTTGTTGACAATTGTGAATTTGCCCTAGTACTTATTATCGATCTATCTCTAACAAAAGACCAATTAGCCTTCCAAAACGTTGATCATTTATATAACTTTACAATTTAATAAAAAATTTTAACTACACAATAATTAAAACAAACATAATAAATCAGGCATTTAATTATTACTTGCTAGCCTGCCTGCTTATGTCTTACAATTTAAGTTCTGACAATGTTTTACGACTACTATTTCTTCGAGATAACTCCTGAGTTGGCTGTCTTAATTGATCTAATCTAGCCAATTCTCTCTTATATTTAAAGTCTTAAAGAATACTTGATGTCCCTTGAGGTGGTAGAGGCAGGAAGCTCCTGAAATTAGTATAAGATAATTTCTAAATTTCAGATTCTAATATCTTTTTCTATCTAACGTCAGGATCCTCAGCTTCGTTATAGTATTCTGTCTTGAATACTTTTAAATTTGAATTAGTTATGAGCTCATCAGATTGAATGATGACCTCCTTATTCTTATTGCCCTTATTGTCTTTGACCATCTTTGAGACCTTATTCTAATCAATTTCAATTAATTAAAGATCTGCGCTCGCAAAATAATTTTAGGTATATCCTCCAAATATTAATAGTTTCGAATCTATAGAAACACTGCAATGATTACACTTGCCAGCCTTCCTAAATAATTAATTATATTTAATACAGTTATCCAACTTGTAACACTTGAATCCAATTCATCTGTTCTACTTACAAGACAAAAATATCATTCAGAATATTGGATTTTTGGTTCGAATCATTTCTTCCTCCATATATAATTAACGAATTCAATTAAGCACTAAAATTCATACTGTGTGAGTATCTTGGCATAGGGGCTTAACCCTTAGTTTTTGCTTTTGTTAATTTTAAGGGTTTTGTTCCGAATTATATGATTCTAAGGTCATTTGTTGCTTCACCATTCTGAGTTTTGCCTCCAAACACATAAATCCCTTCAATATTAACTTTAGTGATGAATCTTGTCTTCTTTTTAACAATTTCATAACTGAAATATGGATTCTCCATTTTAACTTCACCTCTAAAAAGAGGAACTGATGCTGCATCTGAGACACCAAGTTCACTAAAGTTCTCAACAGCATAGTTAGTCCTTAATTGGAATTAAATATATACCATTTAGATGTTTCTAAATTCAAACCGCAAACATCATTAAGTACTCGACCATAAGAATTGATTCCTCCATAAACAAAGAGAAACTTGCCTAAATTTTCAGCTATATGATTCCTTCTTCCTTCAATAATATCACCAAAAGTCTTTACTAGTAACCAATTCTTATCAGCTATTGAGAAAACTCTAACATCATTATAACATTCTCTCATTTTCATCGCTGTATTATCCTTTTTCTCCCCGCCATAAATGATGAGTTATTGCTTGTATAGAGTTGCTGTGTGACCAAATCTTCCATCCTAAGGAACATCACCGACTCCTGGACCAATATCTTTCCAAACCCATGTTGACGTACTTAAAATAACGAAAGTTTTAAATAATTCGTTTCCAATACCTCCATACATCAAACATTTGTTTTGATTTTACAAGTATGTTACAGTGCATCCTTCCCTAATCGATGGTTTCCACCCAGATATCTATAATTGGAACCAAAAAAAT
Source organism: Paramecium bursaria (assembly GCA_016759055.1). Taxonomy (NCBI): domain Eukaryota; phylum Ciliophora; class Oligohymenophorea; order Peniculida; family Parameciidae; genus Paramecium; species Paramecium bursaria. The sequence continues at coordinate 22,698 of VMTU01000263.1, forward strand.
TTTAAGTTTGTAGAAACTATGTCAGGTTGTACTTGTGGACTTAATGGTTCCTCTTATTATTCTTCCTGATGATCAGAATGACTTATTTTAAGCTAAACGAGTTTAATCTTAGGTTGATGCTTTTGCTCTTATTTTTGCATTATATTCTCTGATACTTCTTTCACTGTCGAATTCCACTTTTTCTGAACAATCTCTTTGAATTTTGTGGCTTAATTGTGATTGAAGTGAAGTCTGTTTTATAGTAAGGATGGAGAAGATCTCTCGGGATTGATTTTCTATGCTTATTTCACCCAATTAGAATTTGCTCTCATCATTTCACTAAATGTCTTGAAACCAACATCGAGGGATGGTTACAAGAATATCAACTTGCAATCATTGTGAGTCATAATATCATCTACGTGCTATATCATATCCATGGTTGGGTATTTATTCAAAGTATATGATTATGATTGTTCAGTCCGATATTACTTTTTCTTGGAAGGAGTTCGTTGTTGAATTTGCTGAGAATTCTATAGAGATTTAAGTTCTTAGAGTTTCAATTATTGAGCAATTATCAATTTCCTCCTCTTATCAGAATCCATTTTTTATATAAAATAATAAAAAATACAATTTTTGTTTTATAAATTGATATTTTTGATTGATCAAAAACTCTTGAAATCAAGCAAAATAAAAATTTAGAATACTTAATTAAAAATTGTAATCTGCCTCCTTTCCTTTCAACATAAATAAATTTGTGTAAAAGTATAAATTATTTTAACTATTGCTTCACTACCTGAAATAGTGTCATAACAATATGTATTATTTTAAAAATCTTAATTTAGCATAAAAATTATTTATATTCTGATAAAAAAAAAGTCTCATTTAACTATTATGTAATCTTATCAAACGTAAGAATATGGAAATTATTTGAAGCTCATATATTCCTCTCGCTATAATCAACAAAACGATTATGGCTACCTTCTAAAGAGATAAAATTAATCAGATTTCATCCAAGCTATCAGTTATTATTAAATTCTGAGAAAGATTTAATGATTAAATATACTACATAATTTACTCTAACATAAATATCAGTGTTATTTAATATAAAACTAAATCCATTTATGGGAAGTTCTAAATCTAAACCTAGTCAGAAGGGCTAAATATTCATCTAAACTTAGAAAGAGATGTATTATACAAATGACATAATCAATGGATAAGTTTGCTTGAATGTCAGAAACCCTGGATTCCCTGCTGGAGTTGTGTAGCTTAGGGTAAAATAATAATACTAATTTAGTTTGTTGGGAAAGATTATGCCATTAAAGTTGAAGATAGGGGAGGAAAAAATAGGGGAAGGGAAATTGTTACAATGAAGTTAAATAAAAAGTTTGTAAATTTCCCGATTCAGTTATGCGATTATGGCAATGAGCTCCCTGTTACATAAGTTGTATTTCCCTTCTAGATACCACTTAATCTTCAGACAACGACCCTGAATGTTTATTACAACTCAAACTAGTTTGCTTACATTAAATTTTATCTTGTGGCATAAGTAATCAACAATCCCAAAAGAAAAATAGACGAGGTCATAAAATTCAAATTACCAATCATTATTGTTAGATCCTATTCACCACTTATAAGGCCTTTTAAGCAATAGGATAGAGAAGAAGTTAATTATTGTTGTTTTAGAAAATATGGATATGCTCTTTATAATTACGATATTCCGAAGACTGACTTCTAATTTGGAGAGACATTTAACATGACTTTGAATGTTGATCTAACCAACTGCTCGAAAGTAATTGAGAAGATCACAATTTTTATCTATGCAAAATGTGTGGTTTTATTTCCAGCTAGAAGAGAATACAACTCAATATATCATACAATAGAATAAGATGGATGTGCGGCAGGATAGAGCAAGTAGTATCATATATCTTAGATACTAAATAATGAAATTGGTAAAGACAAAATAGTCATGTAATCCACAACGGTTTCACCTAATATTTAATTTACCTATTTTGTAAACTTTCTATTTTAGTATTAAGGGTAAGATTGCGGTTTTTACAGTAGAGCATAATATCCCATAACAATAATAAGACCACCATAATAGTCATATGAGAACTTTTCATAGAATCATGAATTATATTAAGCACCTATGATGTTGCCAAAATAAAATGATTGGGCACCATCCATCTCAAAACCAACTAAACTAATAGCTAATCAAGAATAGTTTTATGATAAGGAGCAATTTTTATATTGGAGTAGTGATTAGAAAGTCCACCCTGCAGAAACAGATTACAACAGTTATCATGCTTACGATAATAATTATTAACCAATTTAATAATATCAAGAAATTCCAATCAGCCCATAAGAATAGCCTACAGAAAATAATAAGGTTTAAGACAAACCATTCAGATGATTTATCAAATCAATCAAAGATATATTTTATAAAATTATGTTATCTATCCTATGAAAAATAAATATTTAATGTTATTTCTATAACTATACTAATAAAGATATTCCATAATTAAATCAATTATATTAATTTACATTACTAATCATAAATGGGAAGTTCAAAATCTAAACCAAGTCAGAAGGGCTAAATATTCATACAGGCATAGAAAGAAATGTATTACTTGAACGAAACAATCAATGGTTAAGTTTGCTTGAATGTTCAATAACCAGGGTTCCCTGCTGGAATTGTTTAATTAAGAGTAACCTAACAATCATATAAAAGTTTGTTGGAAAAGATTTCGCCAAGAGAGTTGAGCAAAGAGGATCAGGAAAGAACCGACACACAGTTACAATGAGACTTAATTCAAAATTTGTTAATTTTCCCATCCAGTTATGTGATTATGGAAATCAGCTCCCTGTTACGCAAGTAGTGTTTCCATTTTAGATTCCCCTTAATCTATAAACAACTACACTTAATGTTTATTATAATGAGAGTCGGTTTGTTTATATAAAATTTTATCTCGTTGCCTAAGTTATTAACAATCCCAAAAAAAAGATGGATGAAGTCATAAAATTCAAATTACCTATCATAATTGTCAGGTCCTATACCCCCCTTTTGAGGCCTACAAAGATAAATAAAAGAGAGGAGATAGTTTATTGTTGTTGTTGCAAAAATGGTTATGCACTCTATGATTATGATGTGCCGAAGACAGACTTTCAATTTGGAGATACATTTAATATGACTCTGAATGTTGATTTAATGAATTCATAAAAGGAAATATTGAAGATATCTATGTTTATATATGGAAAATGTGTCGTTCTATTTCCAGCAAGGAGAGAATATTATATAATTTTTCATACTCAAGAATTAGATGGATGTGCAGCAGGGTAGAGCAAAGTATATAACTTAACTTAGATTTTGAATAATGAGAAAGGCGCTGATGGAATCGTTTTGCAATCCACAACTGTTTCACCAAATATTTAATTTAATTATTTTGTAAGTTTTCACTTTAAGTATAAAGGATGCGATTGTTGTTTCGATAGCAAATAAGAAATACCAATCACTATCATAAGGCCTCCTCAATAAGCCTATGAAAACTTTGCATAAAATCCTGAATTATATTAAGCTCCTATGCCAGCACCTCAATTGAATGATTGGAAGCCATAAATCTAAAAATAAACCAGCTTGGTTGCTAATCAATAATAGTTCCCTGATAAAGACCAATTTTTATATTGGGGCAACGAACCTTAAAAGGTTAATCCAGCAGAGAATGATTACAATAATTATCACGCCTACAATACCAATTATTAGCCTGTTCCATAAAATCAAGAAATCCCGATATAACAATAATAAGATAAATAGCATCCCATAGAAAATCATAAGGTATAAGATAACCCTTTTGGATGATGATTATAACATATAGAATATCAAAAATATCTATAATCTCATTTATTTTCTCTGCTCTTACCTCTTTATTTTGTATTTCTGTATGAATATAGCCATAAGTTCGTTTATAATTTATAAATTATTTTCATACTGAACAATTCAATCATATATTTAGTAAATTTGTTTCAGATTTTTTTATTGTTTTAGTGATAAGGGTGTTTAAACTCTTACCAATAATATTATCATACGTAGAAAATATTTCAGTAAATTTGGAAAAAATAAATTTATTATATTTACTTTAAATTTTTTATAAATGGGTACATCAAAATCGAAACCTAGTGAAAAGGGCTAAATATTCATACAAGCGTAGAAAGAGATGTATTACTAAAATGAAACAATCCAAGGTTAGGTTTGCTTGAATGTGAAACAAGTAGGATTCCCAGCTGGCATATTATAGTTGAGGGTAAATAATATATTTAATAAAAATAGTTTGTTGGAAAAGATTTTGCCAAAGTAGTGGAATAAACAGGATCTGGCAAGAACAGAAGGACAATTAGGATGGTTGTAAACTAAAAGTTTGTGAATTTCAAAACTGTTTTGCATGATTTTGGCAAGGAATTGCCAGTTACATAAGTTGTTTTTCCATTTTAAGTTTCCTTGAATTTGTAGACGTCTACTTTCAATTATTACTTTTGTCCAAACAAGTGGGCATATATTAAATTTTATCTGGTTGCCTAAGTCATAAATAATCCAAAAAATAAATTAGATGAGGTTATAAAATTTAAGCTTCCTCTTATTATAGTCAGTCGATACTCACCATTAATAAGACCTATTCAGATCAATAAACGAGAGGAGATAGTGTATTGCTGTTGCTGCAAGAATGGATATGCTGTATACGATTACGATTTGCCCAAAACTGATTTCAAATTTGGTGAAACATTTAATATGACTTTGAATGTGGATTTAGCTTTTTGTTAGAAAGAAATCTTATTCATTAAGATGTATATTTATGGGAAGTGTTTAGTGGATTTTTCAAGCAAAAGAGAGTTCTTAATGGTATATCATACTGTATAATATGATGGATGTGCTGCACAATAAAGTAAGAAATACAATATATCATTAACTCTTAACAAGGAGAAAAGCGGTGGAGATATAGTGCTGTAATCCACAACTGTGTCACCAAAAATAAAATATAATTATTTTGTAAGTTTTTACTATAAGTACAAAGGATGTGAATGCTGCTTAAAATGTGAACAAGAAATTCCAATCACAATAGTAAGACCGCCAAAATAAGCATATAAAAATATTGTTTCTAATACGGATTTGTACAAACCTCCAATTGCACCTCCACAACTAAAAGATTGGAAGCCTAAAGTAGAAAAGGACACCAAGCTAATTGTTCATTAGGAATAATTACATGATAAGGAATTAATTATCCATTAAGCCAATCAATCCAATAAGGTAGTGCCTGCAGAGAATGATTACAACAATTATCATGCTTTCAATAGCTATTATTAGCCTGTTCCATCAACCCAGTTAATGGAACCACAATAACACAATCCTATTCAAAATCATAAGATCCAAGATAACCCTTTTGGTTGAATTATAAATATAATAAATAAATTTTTTCTCTAGTTCTTTTTATTTCTGTATGATTTTGTCAGAAATTATAGATTATCTAGTTTGTGTTCTGATCTTCTTAGAGAAATAATGAGAATTTAAAAAAATAATTAAATTTAATCTTTATATTTTAAATTCCTCATCCTGATATTGCTAGTATCTTAATTTTGCTGTTAAATGGTATAGGAGATCCCTACTTCAAAATTGGTTGCCTTTAATTTTAAATTGTTTTTTGATCAATAGTAAAATTCAATTTTTACTATTACTGGGATTGGGGGTGTGCCTTTTAAATACTTATCTTTGAAGGTTATGACTATTGGGAAAATTATGAATTGTTGTCTTAAGTTGATTAACTCTTGAACGAACCACGCTATTATAAATTTGATGATTTATTCTAGTTACACTCAATGCATATATCAGAAAAATTATATTTGTCCTTAAACCAGAATTACTGGCATTTCTAGTAATTCCTACATTTTTAGAACAAATCAGGTTATTTTTTGTAAATTTATTATACTTACATGCTACAATAATCTGGTTTCAAATCAGGAAGTAATTCGCATTATGCTAAAATCTAATTGCACATGCACCTCATACGACCTCTCTGTTACTAGATTTGGGATTCTTACCATTTTTTGTAACAAACATTATGGTAGACATGTCCACAGCTAGTTTAACGATAATTCTCATTAGTCTGAATATTGCATAAAAAGCATATGAACGTGGCTTCACGAAGACTAGAGCAATTAGAAATATTTGTTAAATTTCTTTCCCTTTCAACTTGTTGCTGCTTAATCTGTGAATTATTATTAATTTAAACTGGGAATTATTATTTAGGATCTTAGATAGGGCCTGATAACGGATTTTATTTAGCTGCTTAGTATGCTGATTATAATAGCTTAGATGTAATATCTGACTAGACACCAGAGCTTCCCAACTCTTTACTGGAGGTTCCCAATTAAATAATAGAGTTACTTGAGCTTACTAATTCTTTGGATTTTACTAAATCATTTGAGCTTGCTAGTTCTCTCGTATTTTATTGAGTGTTTTCAGGCGACATCATATTCTGTGTGTTTTGTTTGGTTAATTATTCTTTAACATTTAGGCTGTTTCGCTAATTTTATTGGCTCATTTGGTCCATCTTATTTTTAAGCATATTTAGTTCCTTTTCTATTTATACTATAATTTGGTATTATTAGTTCTGTTAGGACACATTTTATTTTAAATCATCCTAAATTTTAGTCATTTATATTTGGACTTGAGAATTAATTTAATCTTTTAGCTATTAAAATTATTTTAGAATATGTTCATTATGGTCCTTTAGATTTTTATGCCCTTCGCTGCCCTATTTTAGCTGCTCAATTTACATTTTCTAGTCGAGAATTTATGATTAATGATTATTGATATTAATATTGATTTTATCAAGATCCTAAAGTAATTTTAATTATTAAGGCATTTTATTCTATTCAAAAAGGTTCAACACAATTTTCTTTATTTCTGAAATTTATTAATTATTTAGAAAATTGTTATCCACTTCACTTTTACTTTTTTAGAGCTAAAATATACTATCCTATTATTATTTGAGGAACTATTCCATTTTCATTTAGTTCTATTCTAATTATGAGTATTTAGATTTTAATTCTCCCAATTATGTTTATAAATCCACATTATTAGCTTTTGATGATTATTAAATCGGAAAAGGATCTTGCAAGTTATCATTCTTTATATAATTTTACTTTCTTAGCTAGACCGCATAATTATTTTGAATAGCTACACTACTTTAACCGCTGACATTCTTTATTTGAGAATTGCCAAACCTTGATGACATTAATCTATTAATGAAAATATCTAATTATTTATTAAGATTAAGAATAGAAAATAAAGACCTTTAGATTAGGAGAATCTTAGCAATAGATGTAGGAACTAGGTTTAATGGATTAGCGATGACACTGGAACTTGATCGAATTCAGGTAGAGAGATTGAAATAATTAGCTTTTAGGAAATCAGCCCAATATAGACAAAATAATCCCAATAATTAAGAAAAATTAAATTCAAGCTATTATTATTGGAGAGAACAAGAAAGGAAATAAGATAACTGATTAATTTGAAAATGTTTTAGAAGAAACTTTAAAAAGGAATTTATTTAATTGCTACATTACTAGATAAAATGAGGATTTGAGCACTGTTGAAGCCAATCAAATTTAATATAAACTGTTTGGAGTTGTAAACAAATAAGTGAGTGATGAAATAGCTGCATCCATTATATTGCATAGGTTCATATAAAAATTGAGAATCTAATAATGATAATATTATTTATATGTCAACAATATTGCCAATATTATTCTAAAAGAGTGATAATTTACTGTTACTGAAAGATGGTGTTGGATAGCCGAAACCAACAATAAGGAGGCTTCCTGCGTAAGATTTTGTATATGGAAAACAAGTGCATAGAGATAATTTTGGAATGAAAGAAATAACTAGTGACTGGCAGTAATCTCATCATGAGAATCATTCGATAAGACATCCAATTATTTTACCAAATCTTCATATGGTTCATGGTAGAAAAAATAAGTTAATTTAATCGTAATTATAGACCATCAACACCTATGAGTATGATTATGAACTACAGTTATGCTCATGAGGCTTAGTAGAAGATTGAAAGCATATATCTATCGAGAAACAGCACTGAAGTCAAAAAAAGAGTTGTCAGAAATAATAGATCACAATCGTTACGATAGGATTATAACACTAAAAAGAAAATAGAATTTAAGATACCATTTAAGATGAAACAGTTCCTTGCTATCTAACCTAAAATAAAAATAGTGATATGAAAATTATATATTTTCTTTTAATATGAATATTTTACGATAAATAAGATAAATATCCCTAGCTTATCGTCCATAATTCTATAAGACAACTATTGTAGAATAGCCAAAATTAAAAAGAAGGACAATAACACCTATTTATCCTCCTCCTGGATTGAATTTATAATTACCTGATTGGCCAGTTGATAAATTCATGTTAAGAATTGGAAATGGTTGTTCGGAATATGCTGATAAATTTGAAACACTACAATAAGTATTTGAAGCAAACAGAGTAAAAGAAAATATTAAATTAAGATCTAATTGAAAGAAAAAGGAATTCCAGCTTGCATTAGGAGATATTTATTAACCATCAAAGAGCAATTAAGAAGAGGTGTTTTAACATTTGAATATCTGGATAGAAGAACATGCTTAGAATTGGAGTCAAATAAAATTAAGGGGAAAACAAATAAGAAATGATATTTTTTAATATATTCATAGCTATGCTGTTTTAAGATGACTACTTTATGTATGATGTCCTTAATTTATTCCCTTTTTAGTCAATACACTTAACTATTCTTTTAATACATTAGTAAGCATCATAGTTTCTAATAAAACTTTCTTCAATTCTGCTTATCTTTCCTTCTTGTTTATCACCTTATTCCCTCCCTCAACTAATAAATTATATAGGCTAAATACCTTCTGTTTAAATTAATTCCTCCTTTTATGATGAACCAAAATGTTATAAGCTTTTTTAATTTTTCTTATTCTCGCTGAGTACCTCCCAAACTTTAAGGTTCCTCCTCTCGTTATATTTATTCTTAATCATATTGTATTCTCTTTGAAATTCTTCTAGAGTCATATCTTTCATGAATCTATCAAGTTCATACATGTGAACTTTGAGATTTCCTTATGCTGATTTGTAAGCTCTGTATGTTATTTTGCTCTCCAATAATTAGGATAGTTCATTTGCCTCACCCATCTTAATGAGCATTTCATACTCGTACTCATTCTTTCCCTTATTAATTGTTAACTATAATAATCTATCCATTTCCTTTTCCTTTTCTTTAGCTTTTTGTAAGTAATATTTTGATAAATTCTACTAAGGAGGCTTTTCACTACCACTATAAGGTGTGAAAATAATATTTACATTTTGAAATCAGTAAACCCAGATTATTTGCTTTTATAAGAAATCCCACTTATGGGTCTGAATTCTTTCTAAGTAGTTCGAGAGGCTGAGGCTGATTAAGGCTTAGTCTTGTTTTTTGCAGAGAACTTGCGTTTAGATTCCTAAGCCATCTTTAATGCCTTTTCTTTGATAAACTCAATTATGGCATCTTAAATTACAAATATAATCTTACTTTCATTTTGATGCCAGGCTGGAATTTTCTTACAAAGAGATTCAATTGTTATTTTTTCTTACTCATTAAGTAAATCACCTAAAATTTAATTAACATCATCTTATGTGATTTAGTAACCTTTATATATTTATATTTAATATTACCGATATCTGATAAAAAATGCACAAATTCCTCTGATGTAGCATTAATAGTATTTGATTTCCAAAATTGTTCAATTTGAATATTATAATATGAAACGTATTGATTAAACTTCTTTAATGCATTAGATGTAGGTATTTGTTCAAATAATTTAGGGGACTGTTCCACTGATTCTTATTTCTTCAATTAATATTTAGAACTTTCTGGTCTTCCATGTTTTGATTCAGGTCTTTTATCACTTTTTTTCGGATAAATCTATTTGATTTATTTTATTGTTTACTGCATATTCTCGTTCAAAGTTCTCCTCAAATCTGTTATCATCTGATCCCTCATCTTCTAAAAAATTCTATAATTAAAATGGAAGTTTACCACTTCTTAATCATCTTCTGACATTTTATTTTATAAATAATATATATTATTTTATTATCATTTCTTATACATCCACTTTAAATATGTTCTTGCCATATCAGTGAAAGTTTCATACTATTCAGTAAGTTACTTTTTGGTGTTTTAATACAGCATCTTTTCCCTCTCAATATCTATTTATATCAGTTACATCAATATGTCTATAGAGTGAACTGTCTCAGAGCATTCTTTATCATTTTAAGAAAATATAATCAATTAATCTCGATAATCAACCTAATATAAATAAAAATTACTAGTTTCTCAGCTTCATTATCAATTAGACGTTAAATTAATTTATCTTCTTCTTTTAATTATTCAAGAAATTTAATCAACCTTGAATTACTTTTCAATTGATTAGTTTACACGAGTTATTAGTCTTCAGGGACTGAATCATACAATTATTAGCTTATATCAAGTATTTGCTTTTGATTTTATTCTAATTTTTTCTATTTCTGTGGAATTTACTCCTCATTAAGTTAAATCTCTTAATTAATATTATAATACCTATCTTTATCTCCTATTAAACAAATTATATTTGCTCTATCTCCTCTTATTGTATCATTTACATTAATTTTGATGAGTCGTTTTACTATATTATAAATAAATCATACATTAAACGATTATGATAATTCTGCAGACATTCGAGTTATTTATTTCTAATCCTTTAACAGTTTAATATAATTGATATTTGATTAACATCTACGATCAATTAAAATAATTACTTTATCTCCGACAACTTTTACTCTCTTTAAACATTTTTTTATAATTATTATTAGAATTTATCAATTTTTGCTTAAGTATCATCCAATTAAAATTAAATCTGTACACCAATATTAGATTTCTAGCAACAATCATTTTCCTATTCATTTTTCAATTCTTCCAACTCTTTCACAGCTTATTGCTTATTTTCTATTATCTTAATATAATTTTTTTCTAATGCTTCAATTCTTGCATTTGTTTAATCCCTCAGATCATTGATATACTAAATAGCCTCCTATTCACTTTGACAATATGCCAAAGTTATGAATAACAAAATTATCATTATATAAAAACGAATTTATATTAATTGCTTTTATCAATTCTTATAGACACTTAAAATATAATTATAAAAAAAAAGCAACTTATAATTCAATTTGTAAAGATTTTTTCTTCATTAACTAATATTTTTGTTTTCTTTTAGATATTTTTCTATTTCCTCTGGTTCCAACCACCTTTTCTTAATTCCATCTTTCCATTCCCCATATTTTTTTTCACCTGTAGCCATATAATACACTCCGATACCCTATTATTTACCTTTTTTATATTTTATTAATCATACCATTAACCCATATCCCTTCATATTTTCTGCCATCACCCCATTCAAATTGACCTCTTCCATGTTTTTTATCTTCAAAATATTCCTAATTTCTTAAATATTTTATACCCCTATATATTTTCGCTTATCAGGCCACTGAACCTATCCATGACCGTGCATTTTATTCCTCTTCCACTAGCCAGTATACACTCTGCCATCTGGCCATTAGTAAGTACCATAACCGTCAATTTCATTTTCAACAAATGTTCCTTCATATTTTGAACCGTCAGCAAAGTTCAGTACTCCTTTGCCATTTTTCTTACCATTTTTATATTGACCTTCATATCGAGCATTATCTGGCCAAACTTCAATACCAAATCCGTCTTATTTATCATCAACCCACTTTAAAAAATATTTTATAATAATTACATCTCCTTCGTATTTTGCTCCATTTATATGGATGTAGACGCCCTTTCCATTCGCTTTATCCCCTGCCCATTCCCCTTCATATATATCACCATCAGCATGTATGAGTTTCCCTCGTCCACAACTCTTATCATCTTTCCACTCGCCTTCGTATACGGAACCGTCAGGCCAACTCTATTTACCAAATCCGTCACGCTTACCCATCAACCACTCACCTTCATAGACGGCTCCCTTGTCCATTTGAATGGGTCCAAATTTAGTCCTTTAGGTACAGTTAACATTATTGACCGTGTCTTACTTTACAGATTAACGGTCTAAACTTTTCCTTACTGAATTAGAACTTATGCTTTCGTTATCTGCTTAAAATTTTTCTCTCTCTTTTGTTTATTTTGGTGTTTCCTATGGTGGTGGTGCTTATTCATCATTATCTGCAACATCACAATCTAATTCGCTTTTGTAATGATCCTTAACAACGATTTCCCCATCTTTGGCACAACAACTGTTCACTTGACATGCACCCATTTTGATACAAAATAATATATTAATTAGTTCTTTTATTTTTTAAAAAAAGAATGTTAAAAAAACAAAAATTCTGATTTATTCATTTCCAGGTTGGTTTATTAATATATTAGGCAAAATCGTCGGTTTTCTACTATCCAGGAGAAGGATACCTCCATCCTCTATTTTTTGCAGTAGGTATGATTTTTGGAGGAATTGATGCCCCTTTAAGTTGATATATTTAACATACCTTTCACTATTGGAGAGAATTATCTCATCTAACCTAATGGCTTTTGTTATGAATTTTATGAATCGTAAACGTATGCACTTTTTGGTCTTTCATCCAATGAAGGTTCCTTTTTCTAAGATTTTACAGACTTGGCATTTTTCTAATAAGGGCTATTCTTTTGTTCCATGTGCCTTTTCAAACTATCATTTTATTATCTTTTCTTAAACATTTATTTTTCCTGGGGCTACTTTCTACTAAAATAGTTACTGTCAAATAATTGTTCACTGTTACATGAAATACGTTACCATTTATATTGCTTATTTGCTCTGCCATCTATTTTAGTATAGGTTTCCCAGATTTTGGTCGTTTCTATGATTTTCTACAAGCATCTGTTTGATCGGCCCATGTTATAGATTTTGTTCGTTTCTCATTCAAATATTAGAGAAATAATCGTCTATCTAACCAACAATCTGCAGGAGGGCTCTATTTGGAATTCATGAATGTATTCCTCATCAGCTTTTCATCGGTATCTAATGGCATATCTGATTCTTGATTCGGATCCCATGAACTTGAAACAGCTCCCTCTCCTCGTTTCTGTAGTTTTATCTCTAACTAGGTCATCTAATGGTAGAAACTGGCTCTTATCTCCAAGTCAGGCCTATTTTTTAATTCATTTCATACCTTCTTGAATTCAAAAACTCTAATGTTTTATACAATTTCCATTTATATTTCCTCATAAAATATGCTGCAAGAGCACAACATGATCTCTATAATCCTCTCACTGAGTGAACCAAACAAGATTCACCCTATGCATGGGCTTCTTCGATGAATTGAAAAATTTCATTCGCAGTGTTCTACTCAAACAGTACTTGTTGATCAGTTTCAGACCAATTGAACTTTAGGTACTTCACTCCGAAGTTTTCAAAAACATTTGGAAGCTATTTAGAACAACAATTTATGATGTGAGTGACTTTGTTAGAGACTACAAATTCTAAATCCTTAATCCTATAGCATTTAATACCTGTGATGCAAACTCATCCCCTATAAAGAGACCATCCTTTATTTTGATTGCTCCTACTATCATTATGGAAAAATTAATAATAATTCTAAAAAAATAATAAGTTAAGAAATAAATATATGTTTATGAGATAGAGTAAATAAATATCATGTTCCTTCACACAGTTTCGCTATCCTAATGATCTCCACGAGATCAGTTTGCAACTAATCGATATAGACTAAAAGATTACCTTCTAAAATACATCTTTTTAAACTTGTTGAAAAGCATCATCTATGCCTTAAAATTAATCTCCAAAATTAAGTAAGCGAAGGAGCTCTTATTGAATTGGATTATCCTAATTAATTTAAACCAATTCCTCTGCCTTGATATCAGTTTCTTTTTTTTCTAATGTTGCTTTTAAATGCTTTAAAGTTTAATCCAAATTGCTTATTTCGTATGGAATTCCCACTTAATTATCTTCAATTTATTTCTTTAGTTCTTCAAACTTCTTTGAATTCTTTTCAAGTGTTTTCTTTTGTTACTCAACAAACTCTTTAGATTATTAGATTCTATTTTATTTTTGAACAGCCCATTCTTCTAAATTCAGTTACTAAAATTATTGTTATGGAGACTCATCCTTTTAAATATTTTTAGATTATTCTTCTACCTCAACTTTAAGCTCATTAAATTTTACGATGATGTCAAGTTTTTTGGAAACCGCATCTAATTTTTATTAAACTTGTCTTTAAAATTCTTCAATTTCTTATTTATTCTATTAATCAGTTTATAATCTTTCAGAGATTTCCTTTTGAAATTTAACATGCTTGCCATTAAGTTGTCTAATTGCTTCATTTTATTAAATGATTTTTTATCGCAATTCACTTTCTTTCCCCTCGTCCTTTATAGTGTTAAAGTTTGTTTTTTCTTTTATTTTTTCTGGCTTTTGTAGATATTTAAACTTAGTGTTTATGGTTTGTAAGTTTTCAACTCCTTATATTATTTAATTGTGTTTTATCTTAGTGGGGTTGATGAGATTGCTCAAATATAATTTATCTTATTCAAGTGTTTATTATTCATCTAATTATTATTACACATATTGAGGATAGGTCAGCAAGTGTTACTAGAATTCATTTTAAATTGCTAAGTATTACTAATCATATAGTTTAACTTATTCTTATTTAGATACCAATTATTACTCAATCTCCAAAATTTAATCCACTTATCCCATATCAGGCAATAATGGTTGGTTTTTTTCACCTTTCCCACCACAAATCCCCATATGAAAATTTGATAATGTAATATGATATTTTTTAAAGAATATATTATAAAAAAAAGTATTAACATAAATAATAATCATTTTAATAATTTTCGTGGTAATCGCGAGAGATCATCTACTTCTGTAAAAACAATAAGCCTAATAGCAGCTCCTTATTTGAATAAATCATGAATTAAATTTAATCCTCTAATATCTTAAATAATTTACAAGTAAAAACTTTGCACAATTGTATTGGTTTCTTAAATCTATTTTTCCAATAGCAAGCACAAGTAAATTAGTTCTAGAACAATTTTAAGAAAAGAGTAATAGTGAGACTCTTTAATTTATAATTTTATGTAAAATTAAAGGGCGAATAAATTCACTATTTTGATTGTAGGTAAAATTAAATATATTTTGTAATTATATTTGATCTTATTTAATATATCACTTCTTCCACCAAATCATGGATCATACATTTTTATGGCCACCACTAGACTGCTACCAATAATATAAATTAGATAGTCCAAGGATTAATTTTGCTTAACAAGAATTTGACTAAAAATTAAATAAATTTTTTTATCCTGATTGTTTGAGAAATACACTTGTGATACACATATTTCGAATGTTGAGTCAAACTTTGTGATCTCTTTGCCATTTTATACATCCCATAAAAATATGAATTGCTCTATTGATCCTAATAAGATATTATGTGTTTAAGAGTAATCTATATTTTAAGGACCATAAGATTAATGAGGTATTGTAAATAAACATTCCTTGGTATATAAATTAGTTTTTTTGATAGTTTAATCTTATGAATGGGTTATTATAACATGATCTTCTATTTCAGCAATATCATTGATTGATGATGTGTGGATTTTTAAAATACTTTTCACCTTAAAACTGTTGTTTAAATTCATTAAATTGATATATCCTATACTATTTCCTAAAAATATTATTTTCTTGTAAGTTGAGAACCTAACTGCATAAATGGCTTATGGAACATCTATTCTTTGAATATCCATTAAATTGATGGGATCCCATAGAATGATCAATTTGTTCACGCTACAGGAAATAATCATTTTACTATCAGGAGATATTTATCCACATAAAACGTCAGACTCATGAGAAATGTCCTCAAAAACATAATTTGTCTAATAATAAGATGTATATTAAATTCCGAAATATACTCGCTATTTGAAATGGTCATTCAATCTTAATTTAACATCCATTTGTAATTTGCTTAGCTCATCTATGTAATTCTATGAAGTTCTTAATTGTTCCTGATAGTTCTTGGATGGGTTTAAATTTTCCAGTCCATAGGTCAAATATTGAATTGCTTTCGTTAAATCAAATTCACTTAAATAAGAACTATCTACACTTTAAATTATATCATTTATATCACGATAGATTCTGTCTGTTTCTTTGATTTATTTGATTAAAGTTTCTTTCGTAATATCAAACATTCTCTGAATTTAATTTTGAATTTAATTTAACTTATTCTAAGTTAAGTTAAGATCTTGATGACAAAGCAAGGCTTATGCCCTTTAATCAATTAGTTTCCGTTTAAATTTGGATATTATAGAAAACTTCATCTAGTCTTTATTATCCTTATCATTGATGCACACTTTAAGGCAATCAAAGCACAACTTAGACAGATCTTATTCTCCTTACTCATATTCATAATAGTGATCATAACTACAAAAGAACTTCTCACTTATCATTTATTATTAATTTATAAATAATATGTATTCTTAAAATTCATTCTAATATTTCAATACGGTGATAAAATGTGGAGCTACTTCTCATAAATTCCAAAATGAAATTCAAATTATCTAATTACTGTAAGTATTGAAAATTTGGGGTGGAAGACTAAAATTGAATGACTAACTTTTATTCAGAGCACTCTTATTTTAAACCCTAAATTAATAAATTCTCCTTTGAGGCCAATAATATTTTAATTTCTGCTATTGCTTTAACTTAATTTCTTCAAAAACTGACTTCATTTACCAAATTTTAAGTATATTTTCATCTTAGTACAGTAAAAATTTATTGATAATAATAAACTTAATAATTGATCGGAGTTAAAGTTATTATGGCAATTAAAATTTTCGAAATATAACTTATAGTTTTATCACCTATTATTATTAGGATGATAAGTAGAGTATAGAGCGCTTATTAAGTCAAACATCTAGGCTAATTAGAATAAAAACAAAGTATATGAAAATCATTCATGGGATAAATAGCTCACATACACTTCAAAAGAATCAAAAACATATATAATGAACATTCGTTATATAACTTTGAAAATAAGCATCATTAGTTTTAGAAATTTTATATCTTGTAGATTATCTACTAATTGTAATTGATCAACGAAGAAAATGCTTTTGAATGGCAATCGAATAATTCAAAAAATATGAGGAATTTATCTATTTTGAACAGATCCAAGGTCGATAGATAGTATCTTCTTGGGAGAGAAGGCAGTTTGAAGTTTATAAAAAATTTTAATCTAATTTTCATTTCCCTTTCAGCTGTTTATGATGGAATTTTAGAGATTTACTACTTGCTGAGACACTTATTCTTCAAAAGTTCTCATTTATTGTTCTATTTATTTAAATCTTTCTTAATGTTACTTATATGCTAGTCGCATTTGCTATCTGAGTAGGTAACCATCTTGCTATATATTTTAATTCTCTTCGATTTTTGTTAGATTATTTACTATTTGCGTTGTCTCCTTTTCATATTCTTATTTTTATTAGTTGTTGTAAATTCTTCGATTATTTATTCTTCCTTAGAGATCATTATATTTAGTCTACTATTTTTATATTTCCTGACTTTGCTCTTCCACCTTCTTCATTATTTCACTAGTGTTTGGTAATTATAGAAATTAATTTATTTGATAATCGTCAAATTAAATAGCCTTATTATTGATTTACAAAAATTTTTAGGTATATAAATCATCCAAACTCTTCGAGCATATTATAAATTTCTCTTGTTCATTAGTTAGTTATTATTGTAAGTTAAGTAGTGTCTACTTCTAATCTGACTACAAGTTATATTGTTGCTTTTAAGGATATGATTTTAAGTGTTCCTCATATTCATTTTCAAACTTTTAAATTTACTCTTCATATTCAGACATCAATTTTTTATTTTCTTACAACTAAGTTTCGATTTGTTATTGGATCGGCTACTCCTGCTAATTGTGGATCTTTAATATAATTTCTGATTAATGTATCTATTGAGGGCTACATAGATAAATGCTTTTTGTCAATTTTGAATTTTGATTTTACTCACCTGTATCTTATGTCAGAAACTTTTAAGTTTCTTTTTTAGTGTTAGTTTGATTTTTTTGCCTTTTTGCACTCATGCATCCCATTTATTTTATTTATTATAATTATTATGGGAAATTCAATAAAAGATAGTGATTTATAATTCTAATAAATTGATTATAGCTTCCACCCTGATAATAAGGAGCTTATTGAGAAATAGAATAAAATGCAGCAAGAAATGCAAAAGATAGAAAACTTAATGAATAATACCTTGATTATATTAGAGAAATAAATAAATAAAAAATAATCATGAAAGTATTACGGGTAGTCTAAATGATTTAGCTTTAAGTCTTTTTAGATATATTTACATGAAGGGTTCATTTATCAATAGTTTCTTTCTTTCTTCTCTTTCATGATATTGCTATATTCGATATTCTGCTTCCTATTTTGAAAGTTCTCGCTTCTAGACTTTAATCATTATTTATTTTGGATTCAGGAATATTTTGTTGTTTAATCTCACAGGAGTTGAGTATCCATTATCCTTATAATCTGATTCATATTTAACATGGTTTGCGAATTAAGTTATTTACGAATTATAGAATTCTCTCCCAGTTCTCTCTAATATTTCATGGACTGATTTATTTTACCGCTCTCTACTCAACCTTCTTTGAGTGTGTACATGAAATTCATTTACTTTATATTTCATTTTATAAAAAAAAAGAAATACATAAATATGGCAGATCAAAAGAAGAACTATTAGCCTTCACGATTTGTAGTAGCTGAAAGACTTCAACCTATAACGTAATTTCAAAATAATATTCTTTAGATATAAAGCTAAAGAAGTTTTGAATGAATTCTAATCTAAAATTGAAGAGTTCGGAACTTCAGCCAAATAACTTTAACCCTCTCAAACTAGGGTAACTCAGGTAATTTTTTGTTATTTATGAAATTAGCCCAAAGAATATAAGAAGAAACCTTTGAGAAGGGTGGATAATGATCTCTAGATGTATAAGGATATATTTGTTCAACCTAAAGCTGATGCGCTTGAAGAATTGAAAGAAAAGGAGAAGGATTTTGAAGCTCTCTTTCATAAGGGTTAAGGAAAGTAGTATGATAAAATTTTGGGTATACAGGAGGATGAGGACAAAGTAGTTGTAAAGAGTAAAAACTTGTTGGGAGCCATCTTCAGTGGCGAATAGTAATTAATGCGATCAACCATGCAGGATAATATCGATTTGAAGTAGGAGATAGATAAAGTTTAACTTATGGACATCCCAATTTAATAAGAAGTTACTTAAAATTTCTTTGATCAATAAATATAGGTGTAGCCACCAGATATGCCAAACGCAACAATAGCATCACCCTTAACTCCAGGTAATGGGTATGCTCCCTCGATTCCACTAATTCACAATTTTAAGGAATCTAAAACCAGTATCAAAGATCTCTTGGTTAGAGCTAAGGCGGGGATGTAGGCAGGAGATCTGTAGAAGGAAGCACATTTATCTTTCTATTTAGGAATGGTGTATGAGACGAGTAAGAATCACAGTGAAGCAGTTAGATTTTATAAAAAGTTTGTAGCGTGTGCTAAATTGATGGACGATAAGATTGGGATGGCTCTGGGTACAAACAGAGTTGCTCTAAACTATTACATTTTAGGGAACTTTTAGAAATCAATTGATTTCCATAAACAAAATCTATCTTATTCAGATTAAGAGAATACATTTTCAGGAGTTTATAATTTAGGAATAGCATATAGGAGATTGAAGAATTTTGAAGAATCGATTGATTATTTCTAGAATGGTTTAGAGTGGGCTTAGAAGAAGGATGATCCTGAATCATTATGTGTCATTTATGGATAGTTAGGTGTTAATTTTTGGGAAATTAGATAATTTGAGATGTCTTTTGAGAATTTTCAAGTAACATTTTTAACAAAATAATAGAATTGTTATGATTTAGCTAGAAGAATCAAGAATTATTAACTTTAATTGGATTGCTTACTATACATGAATAAAATAGCAGCCCACATTGGTTTAAGTAAAGATAAAAAAATATAAATACTAAACAATGCTAAATAGGTATTATCAATATATTATTATAAGTGTGCAGATTTCTTAGGTTAAAAATAAACAGCTACTTTATGCTTATGTAATATTGGAATTTTGGAATCTTAACCTCGAGATTTTTAATATGATGACTTAGATTATGAAGAATTTTGATAAAGTTTTTATTTTAAATGAGCAATTTGGGCGGAAAATTAAATTATACTAATGCTGTGTTATTTAATTGCGGCAAATCAAAAATCATTTCTTAATATTAAAAATAAATATATCTTTATATGTTCATCTAGTAGTTAAGATCATAAGACAACCAAGTGAGAAAGTAGGCAGAGGAAGAATTGAAAAATGCCTCAAAGACTAATCCATCATAAGTGTTAAATTTGATCATGTCACATATGGCATCTTCACAGGACGTACAAGAAGTCGAGTTTGTTTCATTAGTACTAACAAGATCCATCTTTGATGATGAGGACAACTTCAAGAGACTTCAACCATAAGATGTGGAGTTGGTGATCAAGACCTCACTCGCATTCCTCTAAAATGATAACAAATTATCATTCCTAAAGAGAATGTGTGACATGATAGTTAAGGTATTACTCAAATTTGAGAGATATGACGAAATGGTAGCAACAATGTTGTCGATTGCTAATGCCGCCAAATCAAATAATTAAAAAATAGTACTAAATAATATATATTATAGGCAATAATGTATTATGTAGAGATTATGTGTGAATTCGCTCTTGATGATGATTTATTATTGAAGAATTCATCCTCCTTCAATAATCTATTCACTCCCTGCCTCAATGATGCTGATCCATAGGTAAGAGTTGCAGCACTGAAGAGTATGACAATATTTTTAGCCGCCATTGAAGCTGAAAATGTTCTTATGAAATTCTAAAATGTTTGTCCATTATTAATTGAGAAATGTGTTGAAGCCATTTAGATAGAGTAGGAGTCAGCTGTTATTGCCATCTAAAGTTTGAATGAATTATTAGAGCTACATCCTAAATTCATGAAGAACTCAAATGCTAGTTTGTTGGATTTATTCACTTAAGTTATAAGTAGCCAGCTATCAGTTGATCTTCGAAAGGCTGCTCTTCATGGATTATAGACATTAAGTCAACAAGCACCAGCATTTATAAGAAAGAGTGATGTCTTTAAATAATAAACAATACTAGCAATAATGAAGTGTTTGGCTACTGTTGATAATCCAGATTGGGAAAGCAATCTTGAAGATAACTGCTTATAAGTAAGTGACTTATCATCTGCAGCTGAAGATTGTTTAGGTAAAATGATCAAGGATTTAACAAATAAATTCCTATTACCCTTATTTGTTCCTTTAATAATGTAAGCACTTAGATCAGCAAATTGGATGGAATAACATAGTGGTTTAATTGCTCTGTCCACTCTTTGTGAAGGAGCTAAAGAAAACTTCTTATAAGATTTACCCAATTTAATATAAATGATCTCACCTATGGCCTAATCGAGTGAAAAAAGAATCATTTATGACTTAATGACTTGTTTTGCTATGTTATGCTAAGAATTCAGTCCAGAGATCTAATAATAATATGGTGGACCAATCTTATAAATAACATACAATTGCATAGTTTAGACTTAATCATAGAAATTACAATTTATAGGATTAGCATGTTTAGTTGATTTCTCAAGAGAACTTTTAGCCGAAGATAAAGAGTTAGCCAAATAGTTATTTACACCTGTAGCCTAATAATTAGTTGAAGCACTCTTAGTTGTCATTTAATAGAACTTAAAAGGAAAGATAGAGTAGAAATAGTAATAAATGTCAGAATAAGCATTGTCAGCATTTTCATTATTATCACAAAACTTGCCTGAATATTTCACACAACATTATGATACCATAGCTCCATTCTTAATCAATTAGATGCAAGTCATGGAAAATAAGATCATCAAAAACCTTATGATTGAGTGTATTGGATGCATTTTATGTTCTATTTCATAAACAAGACCAGCTTAATTTAAAACCGATGTCTAATAATTGATGGTTGTATTCATGGAATCTTAAAACAAATTAGAATTCGATGATTAATTACATCAAGGATTATTTTTCTTTTACACTCAAGTAGCATCAGAATTGAAACACGATTTCGGACCATATCTAGAATTCATATTCCCAATGGTTGAGAAAGCATTAAGAATTGATGTTGGGTTTGCAGTTAATGATGATAAGGAGGAAACCAATTAAAATGTAGCTAAAGTAAAATTAGATCTTAAATTTATTGGAATTAAAAGTTTATCTCTGAATACATCAGCATTAGAGCAGAAGATAGAAGGAGCCAACACTCTTGCTGCATTAGCAGAATATTGTGGTAAATCCTTCATGCCATATGTGCCAAGATGCATGCAATTAGTTACAGAATTTATTGCTTACAGACATTCAACTAATATATAATAAAAATTAGCATAATGCATTCCATACATGTTGATGGCCTGCTCACAAGAATCAGAGATGGTTACTATTATGACATCAATGGCACCTCTAATGATAGCAGAATTGGATAAGTTCATTACTAGTAAGTAAATGGACAGAGCTGCTAAATTATTTGAATAATTAGCTGAATGTGTTAACATGTTCAAACATGCATCACTTAATATACAGTTGATTGAATAGATCTTAGTAGTATCATTTAAAGGAATCTAGAGTATATAAAAGGAAAAATCAAGTTTGGTATTTGAGGATTAGGAATAGTTTGAGTAAGATTGTGAAGAAATCGATGAAATGATGGGTCACATCACAAATATAGTTACAGAATTAATTAAATATTATCCAGTTGAATAATATTATGTCAGTAACTTAATGCCAGAGTATATTAAATACTTTAATCAAAAGTCGACATCAGACCAAATAATTAATTCCATATCATTCTTCAATAATGTATTACCATTATGCTAAGACTAAATATTTAACTAGGCCTTTCCTGAAATAAATAAATACTTCTAAAGCGTCACTAAGTAATCAGATTTGTCAGTCAAGTAGAATGTATTATATGGGTATGGAAACTTCTCAAAGAGAGCATAAAATATGGACAGTTAGATGATTATCAATTTAGCCCAAGAAATCATAGCTTAGCCAGATATTAAATCCTCAGATAATTTGGGTGCTTATGAAACAGCCTTGACAACTCTTGGTAAGTTGGGTATGTATTAAACAAACCCTAATTCAACTGAATTGGTTTAAGCTTTCTTAAACAGTATTCCACACTAGGCAAATGATGCATAAGAGACTCATTTGATGTTACTTAAGGAGGTATAAATTAAAAAAATATAAATTTAGATATAATCAGGAAATCAGAATCTATTGACATAGAGAGAACTAGTAGTTCAAATATTGACAAGATTAAGAGATTAGGATAGCAATAATCCAGAAAATGAATTGTTATGTGACTAGGGAAGACAATTGATCAATCAAATATTGGGATGAGTTATAATTATTATAAAAATGAAAAATTTTAATAATGAAGACTGGCATTTAAACAATAAATAGATTTCTATTTCAAAGAATGATATGAATCAACTCGTACTTAACTTCTTCATTGTCGAAGGATATAGAGATGCAGCTATTAGTTTCTCGAAGGCAACAGGAATTAAATGTATTCTAATTCATAATATTAGTGAGCCTTGAAGAGATAGAGAAAATGACTGATAGAATAGAGACGAAGTAGAATATATTGAATGGATAAATAGATATAGTGTTAGATAAATTTAAAACTAATCCTAATAGTAAGATCCTATTTAGTTTAAAAATGCATAAGCTCATAGAAATAATAAAATAGAATCAGATAAGAGAGGCTATAGATTATGCGTAAAGTGATATAATAGATCATCTAATTGAAGAGGTATAGAATTAATATATAATAGCCCTCCTTATTGGAAGAAACTGAAAAAGTAATGTCACTCATAGCTTTTGAAGACATGAACTAGAGTCCACATAATCAACTACTTAAGAATTCATAGAGAATAAAGATTGCATCAGAAATAAATGCATAATATTTAATTCTAGAAGGTAATGGGATGCTCGATGCTAAACTGACAATTCTAATGAAATTGCTCTAATGGGCATAGAAGGCTCTCTCATAGCATTTGAAATATCCTGAAATCATTGATATTTAAACAGGTTAATTTGGTATTTGATATATTTTTATACTTTTTTTTTATATTTAATATATATTCTTGATCACCCTTAGAATAATTTTAATGCAGATGCACTTATCTATTTGGTCAGATAGTTTAATCTCTCAGCCTAATCTTGAGTCTTATAAATTTCGTTGAATTTCTTAGCAAATCTAATTCTGATGAATGCTTCTAATTCATTAAATTCAGCCTTAAATATTAAATGTATTTAATAACTTGCTTCCTATAGTGTTCATATATGTCTTATGCGGTATAGTTTTATGGCAAGTACTTATCTACTCTTGGTATTTAAGTGACATAAAGTCTCACTATTTCGTCAAATTTCATTTTTAATAATAAATTATGAAAAATTTATATATAAGAATTTAGATGAATGAATTAAATTAATATATTTATTTATTAATTATTATTATTATTGATATTCATCATTTATAGATATTTATTTTACTAGTTGAGATATGATTTTATTTTGATAAATAAATTGAAAAATTATTATTTAAAAAATATTATATCCTACAATGAGAAGCTTTTTTAGGGGTGGAGGTTTGATATGTTCAACTTAAATACCTTAGGATACTAATTTTCAAGATGAGTCAATCATAGATTATGATATAATTAGAGATTTTTTCTTAGACTTAGAAAATAGGTGTGCGTCTATAAGTGACTTATCTAAATCAATATAATCGTAGTAATCCTAGGATGAAATCATAAGAGTAATAAAATAAATACAATTATAATCACAATTCGTTAATTAGGCATCCAGAAACTATTAGAGAGTTAAGGAATATATCAAATAAATATTAGGTAATTTAGAATAATTGTTGGATTGTATTACTAATACGATTGTGTCATAAAGATTTATCTCATTGTAAATATTAAAAATCTGTAATTAATTATCACGATTAATATTTCAATATTATGCCAATGATCAGAGCATACCATCAGATTAAGATCGATAATAATCAATACTTGCAATTATTAATTAAATTGAATTATTATTGAATTAAGGAGGAGAATAATTGTACTATAATAGCATATATTACGAATTATTTATCACTAAATTGTGTATAGAGATATGTCCAACTAGTTCAGAAGAAGGAAAAGAAGTCTTACTTAACATAATAAGTGGAATATAGGCCTCGTTAGAAGAATTAAGCACTGATTTGTTAGTATCTCTTGCATAAGGTGGATTGTATGTTTATAAGGAAATCAAAAAAGGAAAATAAACTAATATGTTTAAAATCATTTTTTATTTGGAAGAATTTAAATATAAAATTATTGAGAAAATTCAGTAAGGGCTAGGAATCAATAAGATAATTAAATAATTAGTAAACAATTATAATATTTTAATCAAAAACTCAAATGAATGGTTAATTAAATGCAGCTGGATTAAAATAATTTGCGAGTTAATTGTATATTAACCCATTATTATTACTAAGAAATAATATTAAGTAATCAAATTTAAGTATCAACTATAAACCGAATGGGAGGACTTAATATAAAAAAGATTAATTAAAATAATAGATGATAAGAAAATTATTGGAATCATATAATAAAATGATGAGAATTCAAACACAAATAGAATATTATAGCAACAAATAATTAAATTTCAGATGATATAGAATAACATAATAAATGGAGAAAAAAATTTGCCTAAATTAGAACAATTAAAGGAATTTTCAACTCAATAACAAGAGAATATCATTTAGGATCTTCCACTTGATTAATTTATAATCTAACTAAATGAATACTGTCAATAGATTATTAGATACATAGAACTAATTCAAGATTTCAATGAAGAAATAGAAAATAAAAATAATAATAAATCGTATTTGCTGTAATAAATAGAATAAATTATGATTGAAGGAGATGTCATGAATAATCTATGGTATCAAATTTTATTACACAATAAAATTTTATAAGGAGTATTAAATAAATTTGTTATTTAATCTGAAAGTGCCTAAATAACTAGTGTGTAACTTTTCTTAATAATAAATTAAATTATTGAATACTTTCAAATATCAAAATAGTTAGAGTATAAGTTTGATGATTTGTAAGCTGAATTTATAAATTAAATTAATTCACTCTAGACTTAATATAATTTTAATGGGTAAGTACTTGAAAAATTAGATCTTTTATAGCATTTACAATCTCATGATGTTGATAAATTACTTTTAAAATTATAAGAAATAAAATTACAAGATAAGAAACAAAAATCCTATGAAGAAATAACTTGCTACATAATTGTCGTATCAATAATTTTATATAAAATAATAAAATAAATAAGGAGAGTTATATAAAACATCATTTTGCTTTGCTTAACATTAGATCTTTAATACATAATAATAGGCTTGAAGGAAGAATATTACCTTTACTAAAATTTAATAATTTCGCCTCCAAAAAGATGTTTTTCAATAAATATTTGCTTTATATTCAAATATTTCTACTTTTGCGATACATTTACCAATAGATAAATGAGAATCAATAAATTTTGATTGGAGACATACATATTAATTCTTTATAATAAAATTATATAGTGGAAGAGCTTGCATATAATATGATAAATTTTAATCAATAGTTAGAGATATAATATTAAAAATAAGAGAACTTAGAGGATAAAATTTAATACTTATGTGTTTTAGAATTTATTTGTATTCGTACAGACGGATAGTTCAACCCACATTATAAAAGGATCTTGACAATTAAATTTTGATAGTAGAAAAATTTATTGCAAATCAGCAATAGTAAAATCCTATTAATCAAATAATTGAACAATTAGTAGAAAATTCTAACCAAATTAGTGAGGATGTCGGTATTGTAACATTTCAAGATTTCATATAAAAAAGAATTGATTTATACAGATCGCTTAAACAACTAATACCAGAAAGCTATATTTCAGGTTGTATATAATTTCTCGAACTAATTGCTGAAGATGCTTAATAAAAATATTAAAATATATAAAGATCAGAGGTATTATTAATTATTGAAGAATAAAAGTATAAACTAGTGATAGCCCTTAAGTTGCAAACAACTATTGACTCCTTTAGGTTTGCCGAATAATAAAATTTGAAGCGTGAAATCGAAGCAGCATGTTTATATAAGAAATATATTATTGCTTTAAAAGATATCATTTAAAATTTTAATTTTTACAAATTGAAAGAGGCCACTAATAATATTTTACATGATATTACAAATATGATTAATAAAATTAAGTTACAGAAACATCTAAACAGATAACTAGATTAAGAAACAACACTCAAATTTAATCTTATTACTGAAACGTTTAAAAGAATATATGCTGTTGATATAGAATAACTAAAAAAGTCTTTAAAACAATAAGAATAATAATTAAAATGGCTTTGGGGACGATTATCTATAGATGATGTGAAAATAATTGTTCCATCATATTAATAGTTGACAGATCGAGTTGTAGATAAAAATAACAAAGTATCACTCAAATAAAAGGCATTATAATTTATAAATGATTAATTACCAGGTGATGTTTGGAGAATTAAGGATTATTTGTATTATAACTGTTTGGCATTTCAACAATATTTGAATGAAAGCAACTAAAAGGTTGTAGGATAATTATTGTTAATGGCAAGGTTCAAAGAGACAGACTATCGAATAATAAATACACTCAAAGGAAAGGATCAAATCTAGTAGATGAATGCATTAATAAATAATTAATGGGAAGACACCTAAGAATAAGTTAACAACGAGTTATAATTAACATTAAATGAATTATAGGCCCTATAATTGTCATTATAAAGTGAGGAAAGAAAAGAAATTAGGGATCAGTTATTATAGAAGCATAAAAACTTAGAATAGTAATTAGAGTAATAAATGAAAAATGTAAACGAGATCGGTGCTGTGTTAGGTGTAACAATATATTTCTTGAAAGACATTAAAAGAGATCTAGCAGTAATTCAGAATAAATTGGACAATATAATAAACTCGATTGATTAAATTGGACAAGATATAAAATTCTTAAGGGGAAAGACACCATAATAAATACTGGAAATCAGAATGTAAAGTGTTTTATAGAATAAGATATATTAAGATGCATAAAGTGTCTATGTCTAAATGAAAACATTGGAATTTGATTTCAATACAAACTCAGAAAAACAAGAATAAAGCCCATTATTTAACTTTGACAATGAGAAAAATGGAGAAATCGACGAATTCTTAACTGAAAATAAAAAATCAAGTTTATTGATTCATGGTGCTGCAGGGTCTGGTAAAAGTTTGACAGCAAGAAAAATCGAGGAATACTTATGGTTATTATACCAAAAGTAATGCTAAAACAAATTGTGGTCCAACATCAAGGGTGTTCCTCCATTAATTCCAATATTTATACAATTACCTACACTCAAAGAACCAAAATTTAATGCAATCGAAGAAACCCTTTTATCATCTTTATATAGGTTCGATTTAAAACAAATTGATTTATTGAAGGATTCCGCCTAAAAAAATCAAATAAGATTGATATTTATAATGGACAGTTATGATGAACTACCATAATAATATTAAGGGATCAATCTATTGTAGACTAATAAGGTTCATCTTTGGAAGCCATAAAGTCAGTTATAAATTCCCAGAGTAATCACAACCTCAAGAACAGAAGCATTTTCAACGAATGACTACAGGGCTTGGTTCTGGGAGAATGAAACTTAAGGATTTTAATCATTAAAAGAATTGAGATTAGAACCTTTCGATGATTAGTAAAGATAAGATTATCTTAAGTAATTTAGCAGGTTAAAATTAAAGATTTCAATCTATGAACTGTTCTAAGTTATCGATAAAAAACAAGATAAAGATCAAATCTTATTAGATACCTAGGATGTTTGGAATAACATCTAACAATAAGTTTCTGCTAAAATTCAATAAGAAAATAGATATTATCTTTTAGAACAAGTCGATATCTAGAAATTAATGATGGAAATAAAAACTCATAAAAATGTAATTCTATTCAATTAGGAATAAGAAACCGCATTTACGAAGATGATCTCTAAATTGTGGCATTAAAATCTCTATAAAGAATCAATTGAATAGATGAATTTAAATTAATTACTGGAAACTCCATTTATGCTCAACATTATAGTTGAAGTAATACCTTTAATGAATGATATAGTCTCATAACCAAATAATATAAAAAAGTATTTTCTCAAAAATTTCATGACTTCAATTAATAGGTTTTTGGAGGATCTATTTGATAATAACATTTAAATTACAGAGGATGAAACAAAAAAACTTAAAGAGTTATTTTCAAATAAGACTAAATTGTAAAGTGAAACACTTGAAGTATGGGAGTAATTATTAAACAACAATTTCTTCTCAAATTGGTCTATCTAATCTACCTATGAGTATACAGTAGATCTACTATAAAGAAACCAAATAAATTTTATAAAGACATTTCCAAATATTGAAGAAAACTTTTATATTATACTATATAAATCACTTAAATCCCACAAATTAACCATGTTTGACTTTTTTGATAAATTTATTGAATAATATATAGAAAATTAGAGATAGAAGTTAATATATTCAAATGATATAATGGATTAAAACTAATTTGAATAGGATATTCACAAGTATGCCATAAAGTTATCAGTAACAATGTTTTCAAGATAAGAGACTGTTATAGAAAGAAAAGCTTAAGGAATTTTGTTTCAAGATAACTTGTAGGATCCTTATATACAGTTTTTCGATGATTCTGATAAATTCGGCATTTACAGAAAGTAAATTAGAAAATGTATACCATTGAGATAAAAGGGAAATTATTACCAATTTATGCACAAATCAATTTAAGAGTTTCTATTTGCAAAATAATAAATGGATTTATTTATATAAGCATATGAGTAAATAGATAATATTCAGAAACTAGTTTCTCATTATAGAAAATATGATAAGCAACTTGATTTTGAGAATATCGAATTTCCTGAAAATTAAGCCAATCTCTCTAAAGAAGATCTTAGAAGATAAGAGATACTAATTAATATTCTTATAAAATTTAAAGATTCTATTTTAAATTAGATTAATCTTTAAGACACATTTAATTTAGGTGCACTTAAATTTATAAAAGTAAAAATGATTTAGGAACTTGATTTGTATCAAATTTTAGAGCCTTTAGTTTTAATTTCAAGCATCAATTAAAGATATGTAAGGTTCAGTTCGAACTGCTTGATAATACTATTATCAGTTTAAGACTATTAGTTCTAAAAGGATTTCTCAAAAATTATGATATCCGATGTATCATTAGATGGAGCAGTTTTTGAGTAATGTAATTTATGTCATTCAAAGTTCGAAAAAGTAAGCATTAAAGGAATAAATCTAAACTTTTCCAACATCTCGAATTGCGAATGGAATGGCATCTATTCTTACGAATTACCATCAATTAAAATAGAGGGTAGTTAGTGCATATCATGGATTTCTCCAGTAGGAAATCAAATACTTAGCTTTTCTTAGGGAGGCTCAACTGAAAACTAGATATTAATTTGGGATTACAAGCAGGGATTACAACTCTAATCATTATAAAATAAAAGTGCTGTTTTTTATGCCATTTATTCAAATAATGGATAAACTATACTTTCTTATGGCTCTGATTAAGTAGTAAGATTATGGAATTCTAACTCATTTAATCTAGTTAAAGAACATAAACTGAATGATAAAGATATTGAATAGTTTTGGGTAAAATTCATATTTTCATAAGATGATAATCAGATTGCATACTGTTTTGATAAAAATATTGGAATTATCAATAATATAGAAAGAATGGACCTGGTACTCTTGATAGAACTTTAGAATAAATGTATAACAAACTAATTTTATACAAATGGGCTTAAAACATTACTTTAAACTCCTGATAGCAAATATCTTAAGTTATAAACTTGGAATACATAAACTGGAGCTGAAATCTAAAATCTATCATAAGAGATATCAAAATAGGTTCAATCATATCAAGCTGTATTCAAAGATAATTTAATTTTTATTGTGTTTAGTAATTTCACAATCGAGAAGTGGGACACTATAGAATTGAAATAATAGGGATCTGCATTTAAGGGACATACTAGCAGCATAAATTATATTGATGTTTCAAAAAATGGAAAATTACTTGTGTCTTGTGGTGACGATTAAGTGATAATAATCTATGATATTAATTCTTGTAATGCTATTCAAACCCTAATTGGTCATAAGTAAAATATAAATATAGTTTAATTTTCACCAGAATCAAACTTTTTAGTTTCATGCGCAGACGATTAAGAAATTAGATTTTGGGATTTAAAAATTAATAAAGAAGTCGAAAATCAAAGTATACAAGATATCGCTTTTACATTTGATGGTAGATAGATTGCTTGTGCCTCCAAGAATGAAATAATCTTTTTTAGTACTCAATCAGGATCATAATGTGATAAAATTTATGAAAAATCTTTAATTAAATGTCTGGCTTTCCATCCAAAAAATGGCAATTTTTTATTGTATACTACAGGATATCAAACGAAAACTGTGGACATAAGATTATTAAGATAAGTGGGATAAACTAAATAGACCGAAAGGTAAGTATTTAAGTTAGGTTATTCATCAGATGGGTAAAAAATATTTCTTGCATTTGAGAAAATCCCTTAAAAGAGTGTAGAATTGGTTCAAATCTTCAATTTGAATTGGGAATTGTTGCATGAATATAATGGTGGTAATTTTAAAACACTTTAACTTTCATCTAATAATGAATATTTAATGGACTTTGATTCGAATGGAACTTACTAATCAGTTGTCGTTTTATTTGAATTATCTACATTCTAAAGGAAGACGGTTTAAAATAATTCTAGATTTGATACTTTCTGTCTATCATATGATAGCAAATAATTTTTGGGCATATCAGATTAGAATATTTTAACTTTGTGGTCATTATCAGATAAATCTTAGCTAATTAAAAAAACACAAATTCTATATAATTATCAAATCGTTAAATTAGAATAAAGCCCTGATAATAAATATGTCTTATGTGGATCTCTAATAGGTGATATTGTAAAATTTAACTTAAATACAGATCAAATCGACAAGATATTCTTTGGATATTAGAATGAAATCTTAAAAATAATATTTTCTAGGGATGAACATTATTTCACTGCACTAAGTAATCAATCAATATTAATCCTTTGGCAAAAAGATAAATAGGATGATTCCTTTTATATCACAAAATATATAAACCCTAATAAAATAGGCTAAAGAACTTTATTACATAATTTAAAGTTTGATGATGTAAAGTTAAAGAGCTACCTTGATTATGATATAGCAAAATTATTTGAAAAGAGGCAGATAGAAGATTAAAAATAGTATGTTAGTTAATTAAAACCATCAAATATAAAAATACAAAAGAAATATGTGCCTTAATCTGGTGCAATAGTAGTTCGTAATTAATACTTAACAGGCCATGCTGGTGGAACTTGATTTATTTTTAATACATCTTAGTAATATTTAATATATTTTAATTCATATTTTTTCAGAAAATTCCTAATTTTTGACAATTACTTTCTTTACAAAAAAATGATAAATTATAATCAAATTTAATTATATATTATAAATGATGGATTTATCAGAAGTATTGGCTGAGAGTGATAGCCATGAAATAGGTTCCATCGCATATAGTATAGACGAAATATTGAACGAGAGTATGTGTAGGAATGATAATGAGAATCATGACAACAATTTAAGCTTCGAATCGTTAGCATCATCGAGAATATAGAAAGAATAGATTGAATTAGATGAAAAGGTCATTCCTATTAAAATATATTCAACTCAACTACAGACTAAATATTATGCAATCAATAATTAGGAATTGATTAATTTTCACAATAAAGAAATCACGGTCTATAATAAGAATAAGATCATCAATAAGTTTCCTCAATCTAATGTTATTCAAATAGCAGCAAATAATGATATTCTTGCTCTGGGATTTGAGGATGGATAAATTTTAGTTTACTAAAGCTATAAGTTTATACAAAAATTAGATTTCCATACTACGATTATAACTGCACTAGGAATTCAATTACCCTTAATTATCATATCAGCAGACCAATAAGGAAATGTTACTCTATTCAATATCAAGAAGAAATGGTTCGGGTATGACATAGAGACATAAGTAATCATTGAGAAGTATATATTAATTTATATTAGAGCCGATTTCCCATTTATTTCCATATTATCGCATGATAAATACTTTACATTAGGGAGTGCAACATTAGTTTTTACCTTAACTGTGCAACCAGACATTAAGATAATACATGTGTTTTAGAAATAAAAATCATCTATTGATCTGCATAATGGAACTATAGTGCATTAAAATGAAAATCTAAAGGTTATTTCAATCTAATGGAACTCATTTATATAAATATTAAGCTATTTAGATAATTAGGAATGGTATATAAGTTATCATTCAGCTGATGAATCGTTATTGTCAGC